>VYZV01029350.1:44018-56001 GCA_013401275.1 Pandion haliaetus | reverse complement strand
TTTTTTTTTTTTCAAATATGGCATGCTGTAATTATGTCAATGTTAGTGAAAACATTTCTGTTGTGGTCAAACACGTCTGATAAACATCGATTATTTCACGCACATAAATGGCTCTATTGTGGTATATGTATGCAAATGTTCACCGATTAATGAAATGTTATCAGATGTAGCTAAGTATTCAAAAGAACAAGCTCTTATCCTCTCTTTGCTACCCTCAGGCAGGAGGACAATATAAAAGCTTGCAGGGGAAAAGATTCCTCTGGTGCAGGACACTAGACAGCCTCCCAAAGGCCCTTCTGCATGANGTACAACTCCCACATGCTCTGACTCTGTCCTAAGGTACTGTTGTTTGGACAGCTGTGTAATGGGACAGAGAACTGACCTACCTGAAAGTTTGCTTCCCAGCTCATCTGTAAGGGGAGCTATGGGAATGCACAGCTGAAAAGCAGAAACCTGCACTGAGATTACCTTAAAACTATTGTTAAACATCACAAGGGCTGCGTGTCTTACCATACCCTTAAGTAAGGCACACTGAGAGCAAGCGAGTGTCATAGCGCCAGAGATCCTTTCAACCACCTCCTTTGGGGATTTTAAGTTCTGTGCTGTGTCCATTAAAGAAAAAACACAGAATTTCAGCTTTATTTTTCTTCTGTACAAGGAGGTACTTCACCCAAAAGGAAAGCTACTGTTTGAATGGAAAGAACACAGTCTCTTCAGAACTTATAAGTCTTTGTTCATAAAAAAACACATTAACGGAAGATAACAGGACTGAAGACTCTCTCACAGCTTTTACAATTAAGTTTTATTAATTATTTTCATTGTAGAATGGTGCCATTTTAGTTCTACCTTTCCCAAATAGGTTCTTATGATATAAATGGTTTAGTAATGCTGATGCCTTAGATAATCAATGCTGGAAAAAAGTTATAAAGAGCATATACTGTAAGCAAAAAAAACCCAGCTGTCCAGGTATTTGCGCTCTTTTTGGGTCTTGAACAACTCTCCCTATAAAACACCAACTTGAAGTCCTATTTTTAGTACCAGTCAGTGTTCTTTTGCTTGATTTTGCAAACAAAACTCTACAGGTTATTTATTTGGATGTACTTTCCAATAAAAGGTGATCAGGACAGTTCTAAATAATGTGACTTGTATTTTAGACCACTAGAAAATGGTCTTTGTAGAATAGATGTCACACCAGACAAATGTGATTATTTTACTATAACATGACCTTTACAAATTGCTGTATGTATACAAAAGAGTGCCCCAATGGTTAACTTATTACACACTACAATAAAAGACATTTAAAATTCACAACTGATTCAATTTTTAAATTGATATATCACCTGTTATCTTTCTCCTTACCTATTACACAGAAAATAAAAATGGCAATGCAGTTAAGGGAACTGTAGCTAACAGACTCTCAGACGTTGATTCTGTCTGCTGACCAGCGTCCGGGTATTGAAAATACTACTGCTGCGAAAGAGTGAGACCAGTCAGCACCTATGCAAACACACAGATAGCTTAGCAGTAAAAATGTCACCTAGTGATTATCATAAATTGAAAAAATACCCTGCTAAGTAATTAACATAGTCTGGGCAATTAACATAGGCTAAGTCTACAGGCAAAAATAGCTACACGGGACAGAGAAAAAAAAAAAAAAAAGAGAAAGAAAGAGAGACCCAGAAAAAAAATACTAGACAGAAAGAACAATCTTAAAATAAAATAATTGCATCTGGTGCCATACAAGAAACACAAGAGGACCAAATAAAAATTTAAATTTAAGTCTTCCTCATTCTGACTGTGTTATCCACAGCAAAACCAGATATCACAGTAGTATAAAAGGAAGGACATGAGCAAAGAAAGTGCACCCTGCCCACAGCAAAACACTGAGACAAAGTGTTGTTTGAGCAGGAGACTGAGTTGAGCCAGTCATCCCTTCGAGGTACTTTAAAAGAAGTATAGCAACTATATGGCAGATGTGATCAAAGCTGCAGAGGAGTGGTTGTGGTAAAGGGGAAGCTGCAGGGTTGTTCACTCTCTCATCCCTCCCCTACTAGCATTACTGGGCACAGCACAAGCTCCAGGTCCTGTGATGGGAACACAGCCACCCAGCCCTTTCATCTCACTGGCAAATGGCTCCAACCTTACTCAGTGCAGGAATAACTTTCGTCCAAGTTACTTGATTGCATAACTAGATCTTGGACCATTAGCTTTTGTTGTTGTTGTCGTTGCCTAAGACACCCATTCAACTCATCCAGCACTCAGCTACAGGTTTCTGAATTCATGCTTATTCTGTCTTCTTTTCAGAACAGAAAAATAGTTTGGAAGAGAGAAAATTATCCAGAAAGAGGAAGTTCTCTCATGCTAGAGAAGACTGCAGTATAAAGGCTGCAGACTCCGCTGGCAGAAAAGAATAAATAATTCACTAAGAGGCCTTAAAATGAGATATAATGATGACAAACCAGCTGTCAAGTACCATCTTTTAATCCCTGAACATTCTAACATTTTTATAAATTGCACAGTCATAGTTTTTATTATAAAGAAGACAGACAAAACCAACCAAACTCAGAGAACTACAAACCCTTCTTTACCTCTCTTAATGTCATCCAGCTGAGGCTCAGGCGAAGGATTATCTTTCAAAGGAGAAGTTTTAGGTCCAACTGCTGGCTTGGTTGGGGCTCTGAACTGTGAAGGAGGCTGAGATGCTCGGGCAGACTGTTGTTCTATTCGGGCTTGGATCTTACTGCTGCCCTCTGCTCTGCATAAACAACCAGAGACATTCAGTGGTACTGTGCAACTATGTTCAGCTTTTTCAATATCCTTGCACTAACACATCATCTGTGAGTTCCTTTTGTACAGATCTCTACTTTGTTCTATAAAGTTAAACAGTGAATTACAGCTTTCTATACGCAACACTTGCTTTCAATAACAAATAAGCATAGACAACTACACTGCAACACCCTTACAAAATGTATTTTCAAATCCAGGTGTGGTTCAGTGGTGCCAAATTCTCTACTTGAAGAACTACAAAGGCTCTAATTTAGCAACTAGTATTTGTATTTTTAAAAAAGAATAAGCAATCATAGTAATTTACAGCAACTACATGATAAAAAAAATCCACTCAGAACAAAATCCTGCTTAAAACAATCACAGCAAAAGAAACAATTTTCTCACTTGCAATTAAATCATCTCAGACTGAACTCTCTTAGAGGTCAACCTGCCTAGAGCAATCGTTCTTACTGCTAAATACAGCATGCAAGCATTTAATTCCTGTTCTTCATTCATTTGCTGTTATCCCTTAAAAATAGTTTAAGCTGTTTCCTTAGTGGGAAATGGTCTCCAGAAAAATGCTATGCCTAGCTGTTCAATTCAAATCAGGTATTTCTTCCTTTTACTGAATCAATGATGCGATTTAGATTGTAGGACAGTCGATATCCTTGGCAGAAAAAAACCCGAAAATAAAATACTTATTCAGGTCCCTCTGTTGTACACCATAATGACGTTAAAGTGTGTGGTATATTTATCACATAACACCAAAGCCTTTTGGGGTATGGCTTTATGTAGTGTAGCGCAGAAGCAGCCTATGTGGATATTGGAGCTCGGTTTCAGTTCTAGGAGGGTCCCAGCTCAGCAGCGTTGACACTTTGTGCCTGTGAGCTAATCCCACTGAGAAACAAGTTAAACCAGCCCATGCGGAACTTCCAACTAAACTGCTTCTGGTATCCGAGCTAGTACATTTAGCACTAACTCAGGTATCTCTGTGCCTCATTGAATTGTAGATGCACCCTCAAAAATTAAGCACAGAACCACCTCTTCATTCATCACTGAAATACAGCTATTGGATACCACATTAATGCAGCTTACACAGTCATTTACAATAGAAGTGAGGATTTGGGAATACACTCACTGTATCAAGTGAAAGATAAAAGCAAAAGATTGTTTCCAGCATTAATTATGCTGTTGGAACTTCAGAAGGTTTTATGTAGAATAAGTGCAATTACTCCCCCGTAAATGTGATCAGGACGTTAACACTAAAAACTCTGCTTCCACAGAGTGTCAAGAGGTCATTAAAGATCAAAGTAGCCACGAAAAAAAAGACAACACTTCTGATCTAGAAAATGGAATGACTTTGCAAAGCACTATTCCTCAAAACAGGGATCCCCAATTTTGCACCACCCTGCCTCTGCTTGAGAAAACTTGAAATATATTTCACCTCACCAGAGCCAAAACTCAGTGGATCCAACACCTCACAGAACCAAAGCCCTCCTGCAGTCCTTTGCTCCTTTCTGACTTAAGCTTCACCTGGACAAAGTCTAGCAGAACTTAAATTGGGAATTCAAATCTCATCCATGACATGCTCAAATCCATTGGACAAGATGAATGCTACATAGACGAATTTTCACACCACTGATTCAGAGTGTTACAGTCCATTTAGGTAGAACTACCGGTGTTCTTGGCAAACTTCCAGCCAACTGCTGATGAGCTGCAACCCACATTTCTAGTAGTTTTAGCAGCTAAAAGTGTTTTTTCTTTTTTTTTTCTTTTCAAATGTAAAACTTGTAAAATTATTTAAGAGGTGCTTCTTCACAAGACATTTGAATAACTGCTTTCTTTTTAGATCCCAATAACTTGTGATCCAGTGATGCTGAAAACACGATCCAGAGACTTCAGGTACTTGCAGAGCAGCAAGACTACTAAAAATGTTCCACCTGCACACTTTGTAGCATTTGTGCAGTGAAGTAAGAATATTGGGGTCAGACAGGATTTCTGGCCTCAGCAATTCTTCTAGGCAAAACCTCATAACCATTATTTCTACAGTTCCTCCCCAGCTGGAGGCTTTGGACTTGTGTTCCACTTTATATATCTATCCCTGATCCAACACAGGGATGAGTGTTTCTTGTTCCCTAAGACTGTTATTAAAGCATCATGACTCCCACAGGAAGCTGTAGGGAACAAACCTAGAAAGTCCAACAATCATTTTGACAGCCTAATATTTCCATGGTCTTTTTCAGCTAAGCAGAGATTCCTGAAACACATCTCATCCTTCAGCCAGCTTCCGAAGCTTCAGATCATCAGAGGTGTTTCATTGCAAACTATAATTATGTCCTTTCAACAGTGGAAAATTTACAAATTCTTTATTCTTGGATTCAAACTCCTATTTGCATTTTTAGGCAAGATAATTGGCCATATAAAGCCCACAAGGCTTCGTAATTAAACATCACTACAAAATAAAAGAAAATTGAGTTCTTGTTCAGAAGACAGTCTGAAGAAGAAACTTCAGCAAGAATTAATCCTGTCACAACAGCCCTGTCCCCAGCTTTACCTTGTTTTCTTGACTTGAATGCTGCTACTAAGTTTTTCCAGCACATATTCCCCAGTGTCATGATTGATAATAAGCACACAGTCCTTCTGATATGGCCTTTTATTTCCTTTAAACACAGTCATTGGTGGAGTTGAACCCTGGTATCAAAGAAAGAGCACACATTTGTTTGGTTATATTCCCCTACCCAGAAGTTTATAAACACTAAGAGAAATGAATATATGTATTGTTCTGACCAAGAGGCTAAGCAGTTAATGTTTAGTTCCTACAGAAAATGTTCATTCATGAAAAGGGCAAAAACTAGTTGTATGCAGTAGATCAGAAGTTTCCTCACAGCATCATTATGCCTTTCATCATTTTAAGTGTCTCTGCAGTGACAAAACATCATCTCCATGGTTGCCATTATTTACAGTTCTCATTCCCTAAATGGTAACATAACTGAATTTGCATAGCTGGCCCTGAGAAGTGTCAGAAATCTTCTTGACATTTCTGCTCTGGAAATCTTGGGTTTGGACAAGAAATACAAGTTCTAATTATTTGTGTAGCAGAACTGTGCCTAAAGAAGTATGTGGTCAATTGAAAAATAAATTGCTTTGTATTTTTATATATATATATAGGCAGTATTTTCATAGTGGATTACAAGCAACTGTCATAAACTAAGAACAGCTGCCTTCTTCAAAGTCACATTAGCATGTAGATGCCATGCAATTATAGCTAAATGTCTTCCCAAAAGTAAATGGGGTATTTTGACACCTTCCAGAAAGTGCCCAAGTCCACACAATGCTGCATAGAGCCATAAAAGTCTAATGGCTTAGGCTGAGAAGCAATAAAGACAAACTCATGTGGTGGTGCATGCCAGCTAACTGACACTGCTGAGATAATGCCGAACTGTACTGCATCCATGCACAGGCTGGCTCATACACCTGGTTTTGGGGTTACAGGAGGCAGAACCTATGGCCTATCCGCACACAGCAGCATGGACACACACCTGGCCATGTCAAAAAAGTACATGTTACTCAAAGGGGACATACAGAAATATGTTCTCAGATATGAAACCTTCTCAGACTTCTCTGTAATGTATAGCTACTGTACAAAAGAAATTTAAAAAAAAAAAGTTTATTCATGTGCACCTTTGCACATGCTGTAGGAAAGCAATCAAAATCAGGGAGAAAATGAAAAAAATGCACTCCTCTACATTTTATTCTGAGTAGCAAAAATGAACAACCATATTTTAACCACTCAGAATACAAATTCTATTCTCCATATTGCTAATAGATAGAGTATGTTTGAATTTAAAATGGCTTTGGAACAGTAAGGGTGAAAAACATGAATTCCCAACAAAGATACAGTAAGAGATAGATACGATTCAGAAAAGATGTCTCCAGAAAGTCTAGTCTTCAAAGGCATGTTACATTTATATCACTCCTACATTTAAGAGAGGAAAGCAACATCTAAGAGAACAAAAAGCAAGTCAAATCCTACTGACTGACAACTAAGTCAGGAAACGTATAATGCACAAATTTAATGAAAATTGATCAAAGTTTGTTGGCTGTAATTCTGCTACCCAGAAGCCTCCTAACTCAGCAAAGACTGTGATTTTGGCTAAAAAAATAAGCAGAAATGGAACCCTGCTTAAGCAAATTAACAGTCCCACCCTTCTACTTAAAATTAAATGTTTAGGTTTTATGTAAGTGCCTAAATAACACTGGCTTACAGATTTTGCTGATTACAGGATAGAAGAAAAAGATAGGTGAAACAAGTGACATTTAATCAATTTGTTTTCATGCCTGAGGGTTTTTTAACAAAACGAAATTCTTCACTTCCCCAACCAAGACTGTTTATCATATATTAAAGCCACTGAATCCGCATATAAAAATAGTACTTCAATTTATCAAACTTTCAAAAAACAACTTAGAATCTGAATCCTATCCAGTTGTTGGGCAACTGAGAACCAGAGCAGGATCCAAGAAATTCAGTAAATCTTGTCAGGATGAAACGATCTCAAAACTTCTTACTCTTCCAGTATGCTCAGTGTTTTCCAGCTCTCTGTCTAGAACACAGGCAGCACAGCCTTGGAACAACATACGCATGGTAGCTGCATTCAGTGCAGTTAGCTGCCTAAGCCTCCAAAGCATACTGTAAGCTTAAAGCTGTTCATACTCATGGGAAGACAATCAAATTAAACTCATCAGTACAGAGATTCAGAAAGGGACACTACAAGTGATGCTGCTCAACACAAAAGATGAATCAACAACACTGTTCCCAGTCAATCCAAGATGAACACCACTGCTGTTAATCATATTATTACCTGCTCTCAAATAGCACTATCATGCTCATCGTTTTTATAGACAAAAACCAGTATGTGACCTCCTGCAGCACTAAAGGTGACCAAAGCCATATAAAAAACAGGAGTGGGGGGAAACAGGCTAAAACCTCATTCAGTAAGAATTTTCACAGTACCATCACCTACCAATTAAAAACACCAACATGCCAGAATAAACAATACCAAAAAGATCTGACACACAGCTTCCAAACTGACTGGTGCCCCCCTGCAACCACCAAACCCCATTGATGTCTGTAAATTCTGGCTTATCAGCTTGACACATAGCATTAACTTCAGCTAATAAACAAATCCAGTTCCAGCATGCAAGCAGTTTCGTTTGTTTTGGTAAGGAAACCACTGAACCTTCAATTACAAAACAGCTGTACCTATAAACAGTTTGATCACTTCTTTTATTGTCTGACCGTCATCCTCACACTGTAGATCTTTATGGCATAATTTGAGGAGGAAGTGGATGGGAAACAACTTCATTGTCACTTACCAGAACCGCCCCTCTTGCTTCTGCTGAAAAAGCTAAAGGTAGGGAACCCTCTATGCTATCTGTACATGGTTTAGTAATGGGAAGAATACACTTACAGGCCTACCTGTGGCTTCTGAACATCAAACCTTGACTAAAGCCCAAATTACTTTGCCTTTCTTCATTAAGCCATAGCACTAAAAATGGTTGGAAACCAGGTATAGAGCGTCAGCTAACAGTAAAAGTCTTCTTGTTATTCAAGGAAGAGTAGGAAGGAAGGAAGGAATCAGAAGTAAAGAGCAGACTGCAACCTTACAAATATAACCCTTTACAAAGATTCAGTTGTACAGTCCTTTCCTAAGGTAACACACTACAAGTCTGGCTGCTCAAATATTGAACCCACTTTTATTAACAAAGATTAAAGTGAAAATAACATTTACGTCAGGCTAACTACATTGCAAATTTGTTGGAGAGTAAACAAGGACATATATATAACAAACTTACTGGAATATGTGGTAAAGTGATTGTTACATCATCTCCTTTACCCACTTGGAGGTCCCCCTCACAAGATGTATCAATCGATGCTGGCTTAAAATCATCTAAAGAGGAAAACAATTGTGATTACATTTCTTAAGAGTCTTCAGAAGTGTCATCCTGCCCTGAAAAGCATCACTGCACATTCACTGTGATTATAGGGAACGCTAAAATACACGCTAGTCTTTACAGCAGGGGTGGAATAATGCACCAGTACAATGTGTCTATGCTCAGCGCCCTAGTGATACAATGGTACCAGATTCTAAACCTCCTTTTTAAAACGGAACTAAGGTTCTAGACTTGTGTCTGAAGACCAAAAGCAGACTTCTCCAAGCCCTAGACTCTGAATGACAATTTTGCAGGCAAGTATAAAATTGTACCACGCATCTCAAAAGAGTATCAACTTCAAGACCTTGGGGCTCTGTGCAGTTCCTGCCAATTCCAAACCTGAGGGCTCTCTCTGTGACAAAGACTAATTTAGTGATACCAACTCATTTAGCCTTACTGATATTTCTGGCTACTTAATAGCCATCTTGCCTCCACAATACCTCCTCAAGGGTAGAGGAGACCTCAGATCTCACTTATGAGGAAAAAAAAAAGAGGTGCTGATCTTACTTCAGCAGGCTCCATGCTAGTCCAAAGCCACTGTGGATGGAAAGCATGACTAAGGTGAGACACTGTAATAGCTTTAAACTAACCCTTGTTTTACATATTTTTGCTGCATTGTATAGGATGCTTTGTCCCCCAAACAAAGCACTTCTGTTCAGTGTATTTATTTGAACTAAAGAGCATTTTAACTTAAAAGTGTTTTCCCCTCATTATTTTGTTGTGCTGATGAGCCACAAAAAACAGAAAAAAGTATCAGAACCTGTAATATTTTGACAGAGGATTTAGACAAAGTGAAGTAAGATCAGACAGATATAGGTTGGTTTGCTTGCTTTGTTTTTAAAATAAGCCTCCATTCAATTCCAGCATCTCTGGATACAAAGAGGTGCAATTACATTCACGATGAAGGCTTTTAATTACTGCATTAGTTAAGAAATTAATATCTCAGAGCAAATTAAAAATATAATTCCACTATGAAAAGCACATTTGCAGAAAAAAAAAAAACAAAACCCCAGCTTGTTAATAAACTGTCATTAAGAGGATGTTAACGTCTAATTGAGTTTTACTTTGACAGCACAACAGGCAGAATCAGGCACACTTGACTTAATCCTCGTGCTTTAACTGCCAGACCAAATCATACCCTTCATTTTCATCCAAGCAATCTATTTCTAGCTATTGTTTCCCACCTACTTTATGTGCAAGCTTGCTAAATAAAACAAACCAGCTGTACAAGAGCTAGTGCCTTTGCCAAAAAGGGATCAAGAGTTTCAACAGCACAGTCACTAAATTAAAAGGAATATCACTATCACACTTCTTTCTTAGGCATCAGCAAAATATATTTACTCTAAACAAACACTCAACAAATTGTTTTCATTTGGTTAGCTTACTAGGTGTACGTGCTTGGCTAATCTTTCTATAGATCAGGTGCACATATGTCCCTCCAAATGTATCCACAGTCCTTTTTCCAAAAGTCAAATGTTTTTAAGATGTGTTTTCCAAGGATAATTCAGTTTTTCAGTACAGTATTTCATAAACATTATGGAAGGGAATGAAATATTTTAAGAAGGCCAAAACAAATTTAGCCTACAAAATCCTCTTATTGTAGTTTGTGTGAAGATTACGGAAACAACATAATGCTTGGATCCAAGATAAATCATTTCAGATCAACGGTTAGAAAAAAAAAAAATTATAACCAGGAAATTAAGAGATCTCACTTGAAAGTCATGGATGGAAAATACAGCACACAGCAAGCTCTTCTGAAATAAAACCGCATTCTTCCAGTTGTAGTCTGAAGAGCTTTGGCTTTGCAATCCCTTAAGAAATTGATTATTGAAGCACTTCCAATTCTAGAAATCTAATGTATTTCTATCTGGATATGGCTTGGGTTTAATTCATACATTATCAGACAACAACGTCATTCATTTGATAGTTGGGCTATTTTAAAATTTTGATTTAAAAATGGAGATTTGCTAGTATGTTAGTGCTGGATAAAACTGTTCAGTCTTATGTATAAACAGTTAAATGTACTAAACATATGGTATGGTATGGTATATTTTAGCATGGTGGAATTATGTATAACCAGAGGGGTGAAACACACAAAATTTAAGTGTTAATCCAAAAGGCAGAGTTTACTATTGAGCAAAATAGCTTTGCCTCAATCATTGACCATCTGCTTGAGTAACAGCTCAATCTAGAAAGTTGTTCTTTCAAGTCATGCTCGGGTGACTAATATCACTGAAATTACTTACTCGTAATGTATGAATACCCGCCATGAGACTGGGCCTAGGATTATGCATCATAAAACAAAAAAATCCTACTGTTAGCTGTATAAATTCCCCACCTTAATACAAAGCTACTGAAATATACATTTAGTATTAGTTTCATTTCCTGTTGGTGATTTACTACTCGTTTTAAATCCTGGACTCATTTAGGGGAAGAAGCAATTTCTTACCCACAGAATTCAAGTATAGAGATACAGTGAGGTCCTCTTCAAAACAATCTTCTAATATTAAATTAAATGTACCCAATGCTAAATAGAGCAGTTGGGATAACATCTGGTGTCTTTAAAAAACCCACATATTCTTCCAATCATTTGAAAACTTCAAAACTGCTCAAGATCCTACCTCAGGTTTTATCTTACACTTATTAGGCAGTACCATATGCGTTTGAGTCATTTCTGCTTGCTTTCCTGGAAGTGACTTATTACAGCTGGCTGCAGTCGGGACAGCCAGGGATGGGGCTGCTGGGTTTACATGTTGCCTCATCGTGAAAACAACCAGTTAAAAATCAAACTGTGGGCGCTTGGGCTGCCAACCAGACGCGCTCTTCTCCAGGCACTCCTGACAGGCCGGGGCCTGTGGTGACCTGTCCTGCAACTGCCTTAAAAAAAAAAATAAAATAAAATGGCAAGCCACCCCGTCACGGAGGGGATCGTTTTGTGCTCCTAGGCGACTCATGGACGTTTCGTGAAAAACTTTGTAAACTGTTCGTCCGCCCTAGTCTGCCTGGCTCAAAGCTCCTTCCTACCAGCGCTCTCGGCCGGCACCCACCCTCCCCTTCTCCCCTCAAGCTGCCCACCGCGGTGGGACACCTCTGTGGGCAAAACATTCGTGGGGGTGGCTGGGAGGGAAGATGGGCGCAGAGAGAGCGGGAAAGGGGGGAGACGGGCGCTGAGGGGAGCGGGAAGGAAAGGGGGGAGATGGGCGCTGAGGGGAGACGAAACCTTGGG
>VYZV01029350.1:3373-34200 GCA_013401275.1 Pandion haliaetus | reverse complement strand
GCCTTTGCATATGCAGACAAGTGTATGACAAAGGGATGAGGTGTCATGCAAGGCAATCCTTGAGTCTCATTTTTGTGCTGTTACTCTAAAAGGACCAAACACCCCGTCCTCTAAGGCACTTGGTGTTACAGGGTTCAAACCCCACTAAAAATCAAGAGAGCTCTGACTACATGCAGTCATTGCAGAACTGCTGTACTGAAGATGAACATTTGCTGAGGGAAGCCACAAAACAATGATTGCTCAGATTAGAATAAGGTTATCTCTGTTACACCCCTTTTTAAGATATTTTTTCATTTACTATAAAATGCATTAATCCCCGGGATGATACCCTACATAAAAAAAGGAGATGTCATGTAATAACCCTCCTCAAAGAGTCATTAGGAGAATTGTGTGGCTTAATCGCTTTTTCCTCTGAGGCCAAAGTTTGATGATATACTAAAACCAGCTTTGGGTCTCATGGTATCAGACCAAAAAAAGCTGTGGTGCTCTGATACAAAGCAGTGATTTGTTGCAAATTTATTTATAAACATATTGACTGAATAAGACTTCTGGCGGCTCCAATTTATTCGAAAAATTCTGACTGGTTAACTTTGTAACTTCAGGTTTTATGCTGGGAAAGTTCTTACTTCTTTCCCTCTGTGCACACGCATCTCATGGCTAGTTTTTCATAAACAGAGGCAAATATTTATCTCTGGTCCACATCAGATTTGTATGACTGGGTCATCTAGCAACACACAAGTCCAGTGGAATGACAGCCTGAGTCAATCAATTACATACTAATACATACTTCAGGAGATGAAATCCCTACTCAGAATAGGGCCACTCTCAAATAAAGCCACAGGTTGCTGAGGCCTTGTTCAGTCTATTTCCAAGGACAGAGGTTCCATAACCTCTCCGGGCCCTGTCCCAGTATCTGACCTTCCCTTACACGCACAAAATAAAAAAAATCTTAGTATTTCATTGGAATTTCCCTTGTTGCAACTTGTGTACATTACACAAGATCAGCACAGCCCATTGCACAAGTCACCAGATACTTCTGAGCTTCCTCTGCTGCAGAGCGCTGTTCGAAGTGCAGGTTAAAGATCCAGACACGTTTTTGAGATATCATCCAAGAACAAAGAAGAGGTTCTGCAGTGCAAAGAGCCAGGGCTGTTGAAGGGAAAGGATGAAGTTCCTTCAAGCAGCTAAGTCTGTGACAGGCTATGAGGCATAGCATCAATACAGTGGCTTTTAGCGATAGGAACAGCAAAGACCAACACCTTTCCTGAGAGTGATGGAAAAGAATTAAGACCTCTGCTCAGGAAAGAAGCAGCTGCCTACACTTGATATACAAGAAAGTACTTCTGACTCACTGATTTCAGTCCCAAATGGGAAACTGACCTGCCAAACCTCGACTATTTCTGCTCATCAAATGAAGAATGGCTGAAATTAATTGGGGGTAAAGACAACCTGATCCTCTAACAACTTTCTTGAAGCATGAAATCAGATGAATTAGGATCTTATTTAGAATATAAACATTTGTTTACATATCTAAATGCTGAGCACATTAAAAAGATACCATTATTAAAATACCAAGGTAGCTTACATTACACCACTCACTGAGTGTTTCATTCCTGTATCTGAGAAATTATATTCAGAAGTCCTACAAGTACTGAAAGCAGATGAAATACTGCAACTTTAACAGGCCACAAAAAACATAAGTGATAGGAAAGAGGATACTTATTTAAAAAATAGTTTTTACTAAAAATGGACATAATTATGATAATAACTAATGAAAACTAGTGCTTAAAATGAACCATATTTAGTGTGCTTTACCTGATCCTCCAACAATGCTGCACAGCATTTACTTTAGAAGCAGGAATACAGATACTCAACAGGTTGCCTGCATCACTAAACCATCTTAAATTTTAATTAGAGAGAGCATTCATATTTCACATCTGAGGATGAAAACCAACAAGAGGTACTGGATGCAGTCATTTCTGGTTTACCAGGAAGATGAGCACACACAAGGAAAAACTACATACTAGCTTCCACTTCAAACAAGCAATGCTGTTGATCAGCAATCCTTCCTTGAGGAAGTGTCCTTAGGGAGATGTGGTAATCAGGGTAAATAGTGTCAAAAGGACTGGAAAGAAATATACATGCACTGAATCGTGCTCACCTTGCACAAGCAGCTGCTGTGCCGTGATTGTAATAAATGTCTTGATTGTTCTTTGATTTAAGTTGTCATCAATCAAGGGGGGCTGCCGAGGCCAACTCAGTTGTCTGTGGAAGACCTTCTTTTTGTTTCCCTTAAGCTGAGCTAGCTGCTCTAGCTGGCAAGCGTAAGTAGTAAGTTACTTCAAGCCATCACCCTGTTCTGAGCAATATTTAGAATAGAAGCAAATAATTATTGAAGCAGTGGGACTAAGAAAACCCTATTTATTTATTTATTTTTAATGTTTTTATGGTTTGGTGTGCTGTGATCACATTCTCTGATGTTTAATAAAGTATGGACTCTGGTTAAAGATTTTCCTGTGGTTAGGGAATCCTAAATGTCACTTTCCAGTGTGGGATTCTCTGATGTCTCCTGAAATTAGACAGCATATATTAAGGGATCATGTTAATGGGGCAGTGCCTCAGTGAGGACATGAGTAGGGTCTGTCTGTTGGCTATTTTAATCAAATTTACAGAAATATAATATCTTTGAGTCTTTGGACATTTTGTGTCCTTTACTGTTCTGTCAAATTTGGTTGATACTGTCCAATGTGTCTGACAACGGGCTAAGACTAGACAGAAATCAACACATGCATTGCGCATGTACTGTATGCATCGGTAAGCTTTCTTTCCTTACAAATATGGGCTACTGAGAAAAATCCGTTTGAACTTTGAAGTAGTGGTATCACAGCGGGTTTTGTATGGTTCATTTGATAGCTAAAAGGCTATTTCTGTGCATCTTTCAGGTACCTGAAGGTTCCTTGGGTTCCAAAAGCAGAATATTTAAGCAGTTAATACAACACTATCCCCATGGTTGATTGTGCATCATTTCTATGAAACGAAGTGCTATAAAAGTAGGACCTGAAACTCCAGCATCTGTAAGCATCAGCAGCCAACTGTAAAACATACAGCCTTGGTCTCATAGGAGAAAACTGGTATATGAAATCTGAAAGGTCATTATAGGCCTAACTGATGTTCTTTTTTTTCTTGATCTGTTATACAGTTTATACTTCTGAATATATTGAGAGATACAAATTACCAATTAGGAAGTGTTTTAGTGAAAGAGTTATTTGAAAGATAGATATGTATTGGAGAGGATATCAGTGTTGAGAATTAGTATGCGAAGAAAAAAATGTAAGATTATGTTTAAGCTTCTGGGGAAAAAAAGTTTTCTGAGTTTCACAGGCCAGGGATGACACGCAATTAAAGGAGTTGTTCATCTAAAAGGTAAAATTTTGGGAATGAAGGCCTGCAGCTTCCAAAACTAGACTGATGTTACAGGCAGGCAGAAGGGCAACACCTAATTGTGTGCAATATTAGTAATACACACAAGACTATCTGGGAAGCAGAATTTTATATTGGAAAGATAGGGTTAAGATATAGTTAGTGAAAATAGGTAAGTCTTTGTTTATGGATTTTTACCTCCCATAGCGTAGCTATGATGAATTTTTCACTGGTTATGCTTGTTGTTATTGGGAAAGACTGTGAGCCATTTCAAGCATCTGGGAGCAAACATTTACTAGTTATACATTCTGCAAAATCATCCGGCCCTTGGGTACAGTAGGTTCAGGATATGACTATGTTTGCGCTCTGTATTTGTAATGTGAGTTCATTTATTAGAACAAAGGCAGATGGTGAGCCTACACTATGGGGAGGCACACAGAGGCACTGCTTGCAAAGATAAAAGCTATTAGCCAGGTAAGATGTTCCATTAGAGAACCTTTTTCATTCCTGCTTCCCAGGCTGATGTGCACCATTCATTGTGTTTGCAGCGGGGAGAAAATACTGCTGCTGTCAAATCAGGGAAGACAAGGGCACAAGAAAAAGACTACGTGATTCTTCCAAACGACTAGTGATTTTGTGTACCTCTACTTCAATGATTCTGTTAGGGAACATTTACCCCTTTTTCCAGGAAGTGATAGGTCTCATCCTTGGAAAATTCAGTTGCTTTTGAATTTTGCCGTTGCCAAAGACACAGGTGTAACCAATGTGTGCTTGTAGAATATATGAAGTGAAAGATTTGGAAAGGCAGCGGTGTGACTGAAAATATAAATCCAGGTTTGTTTTTCTCCCTTAGCTTATAAGAAGCTTTATACTTCACTGTTAGTTTATGCTTTTTCAGAGTTCTCACTCTGGGGGGTGTGTGCTGTCTTATCCTTGTTTAAGCTAGATGCGCCGTATCAACTCCAGCTGAGGTTTCTGATGCTTGTGGCATCCGGAGAACTTAGAATGGGAATAACTAAGGGTAGTTGCAGGGAAAAGTCAGAGTAGGCAAGTCACAGCCTGCCTACTGTCTATGCTCCACTCGGTATTTTTCTACAGTCAGCTTCTCTGGACCCTTGGATTTCTGTAGGAGACTTTGCATTCCAGAGCAGCTGCTCTTCAATGGGGTAATAATGTCTTCATGCACATGGGATTGTTGAGCATCTGAAATTTAAGGATTTTGACTTGCTTTTTTTTTGTTGGCCTTTTTTTCCAGTTTTGGCTTCAAGCTTTTGTGTGAAAGGTCACATTTAATTGGAATTTTTATCATCTACTAGAAGCCTTTTCTTTTAAATGTAACAGACCTGTTGCTGTTTTGCTAAAACCAGAGTATTCAAAAGCAGGATGCCAGAGGATGGCAGGGAAGGAAAGGGAGAGTTGTTTTCTGCACAAATACAATAAATATTCTGTTCTATTTGTTTTATTAGCAAAGCAAATTCATAGGAACATAAAAATACTTTGAAGAAGCCACAAAACCACTACCACTATTTTTTTCTGAACTACCTTCAGAAAGATAGTTCTGAAATCCTGTACAACTTCTTAGACTTAGCTGTGAGCAGCTGGCTGAAGTCTCTAAACATGGATTTCACATTCAGCATTCAAGGATGCTCTGTGATGTCCTTTAGGACCTGTCCCGAGGGAACACAAAATCATAGAATCATAGAATGGTTTGGGTTGGAAGGCACCATAAAGATCACCTAGTTCCACCCCCCCTGCCATGGGCAGGGACACCTTCCACTAGACCAGGTTGCTCAAAGCCCCATCCAACCTGGCCTAGAACACTTCCAGGGATGGGGCATCCACAGCTTCTCTGGACAACCTGTTCCAGTGCCTTACTACCCTCACAGTAAAGACTTTCTTTCTAACAGCTAATCTAACTCTACCCTCTTTCGGTTTAAAGCCATTACCCCTCGTCCTATCACTACACTCCCTGATAAAGAGTCCTACCCCATCTTTCCTGTAGGCCCCCTTTCAGTCCTGGAAGGCTGCTATCGGGTCTCCCCAGAGCCTTCTCTTCTCCAGGCTGAACAACCTCAGCTCTCTCAGCCTGTCCTCACAGGGGAGGTGCTCCAGCCCCCTGATCATCTTCATGGCCCTCCTCTGGACCCACTCGAGCAGGTCCATGTCTTTCTTACACTGGGGGCCCCAGAGCTGGACATGGTACTCCAGGTGGGGTCTCACAAGAGCGGAGCAGAGGGAAGAATCACCTCCCTCAACCTGCTGGTCATGCTTTTTTTGATGCAGCGTGGGATACGATTGGCTTTCTGAGCTGCAAGTGCACGTTGCTGGCTCATATTCAGTTTTTCATCCATTAATACCCCCAAGTCCTTCTCTGCAGGGCTGCTCTCAATCCACTCATCGCCCAGCCTGTATTTGTGCTTGGGATTGCCCTGACCCATGTGCAGGACCTTGCACTTGGCCTTGTTGAACTTCATGAGGTTTGCACAGGCCCACCTCTGAAGCCTGTCAAGGTCCCTCTGGATGGTATCCCTTCCCTCCATCATGTCGACTGCACCACACAACTTGGTGGTGTTGGCAAACTGGCTGAGGGTGCACTCAGTCCCACTGTCCGTGTTGCCAACAAAGAAGTTAAACAGCACTGGTCCCAGTACCACCCCCTGAGGAACCCCACTCATCACTGGTCTCCACGGGGACATCGAGCCGTTGACTGCAACTCTTTGAGTGCAACCATCCAGCCAATTCCTTATCCACTGAGTGATCCACCCGTCAAACCCATGTCTCTGCATTTTAAAGACAAGAATGTTTTGTGGGACAATAACAAATGCTTTGCACAAGTCCACGTCGATGATGTCCGTTGCTCTTCCCTCATCCACCAATGCTCTAACCCCATTGTAGAAGGCCACCAAATTTGTCAGGCACAGTTTGGCCTTAGTGAAGCCATGTTGGCTGTCACCAATCACTTCCTTATTTTCCATGTGCCCTAGCATAGTTTCCAGGAGGATCCGCTCCATGACCTTGCTGGGCAAAGAGGTGAGACTGACTGGCCTGTAGTTCCCCAGGTCTTCCTTTTTTCCCTTTTTAAAAATGGGGGTTATGTTTCCCCTTTTGCAGTCAGTGGGAACTTCCCTAGACTGCCAGGACTTTTCAAATATGATGGATAGTGGCTTAGCCACTTCACCTGCCAGTTCCCTTAGGACTCACAGATGCATCTCATCAGGTCCCATGGACTTGTGCATGTTCAGGTTCCTTAGATGGTCTCAAACTTGTTCTTCTCCTACAGTGGGCAGTTCTTCATTCTCCCAGTCCTTGCCTTTGCCTTCTGCAACTTGGGCTAGAGCACTTGCCGATGAAGACTGAGGCAAAAAAGTCTTTGATTACCTCAGCCTTCTCCATATCCCTGGTAAGCAGGTGTCCTGTTTCCTTCCTGAGAGGGCCCACATTTTCCCTAGTCTTCCTTTTATCACCAACGTACCTATAGAAGCTTTTCTTGTTGCCCTCGACGTCCCTGGCCAGATTTAGTTAGATGAGGGCTTTAGTTTTCCTAACCTGATCCCTGGCTGCTCGGACAATTTCTCTGTATTCCACCCATGCTACCTGTCCTTGCTTCCACCCTCTGTAGGCTTCCTTTTTGTGTTTGAGTTTGTCCAGGAGCTCCTTGTTCATCCATGCAGGCCTCCTGGCTTTTTTGCCTGACTTCCTCTTTGTTGGGATGCATCACTCCTGAGCTTGGAGGAGGTGATCCTTAAATATTAGCCAGCTTTCTTGGGCCCCTCTTCCCTCCAGGGCTGTATCCCATGGTACTCTACCAAGCAGATCCCTGAAGAGGCCAAAGCATATGAGTTCTAAGTCCTCTTATTTTCCTACTGCTACAATCATCAAGTTTTTCAAAGTCTAGGAGATGAAGAGGTAACCACAATGCATCCTTGAAAAGGAAAGGATTGGGTAAAAGGGCAACACTGGAAGGTACTTTCCCAGACTGGAAATGGACATGGTAAAAGGCTCCTTCTGTCAAAGTTAATGGGAGAACTTCATCTGACTTCCCTGAGAGCTGTTGCAACTCCAAGATGGCAAAGGGAATTGCGCTTTAGGATGGGAGATCTAATGCATCCCTCCCCTTGCTGACTCTTGATGTTGGGAAAAGAGGATCCACTGATACAGTCAAACCTGATCGTAAAAAACGATGAAGTAGGTACTCAAAATCCATGAGATGGAGGGTGGGGGTGGGCGTGGAGGAGAAAAAGATAAAAATGCCTTGATGACGGATACAAAATAAATATTTTTGTTTTAAGCAGAAGTGTTTCAGTTACAATTGCATGGTGCCAGGAGCAGACACTATAATAAAGATGTTAGTATGTTATGAGAAGTAGCAGCCCAGCTCTTCACCTCATCTCTCCTGCCTTTTGCTGCTCTTTACCTGATTTCTCCTGTCTTTCCACTCCGTTCCTGGTCAGAACACAGCAAATCCAACCCTTGTGGAGTCCTTAGGGAGGCTGGCGAGTTGGTGATCCCTGTGTTTGGCAGTCTGCTGGATTTACGGCATAAACCCCTTTATATTCAATAGTTTTAGTGAAACCTTGTCTTCCACTGCTGTTTGTAGCCCAGGCGCAGAAGAAACATAGGTTTTAAAAAAGAAACTGACCTAAAAAAGGAAGGAAAGTTTGTCTGTCAGTGTTGGTTAGCAAAGTCTGCAGCTGACATGATGTGTATTTCTTGAGTAAGGGTAACATTAGGTAATGTTTGCAGTGCAGTGAAAAAGGAATAGCTTTGCTTACCATCAGCTGTACTGTAAAATAACTTTCTTCTCTCTAGACTGTCTCTCATCTGGCCTGGTTGGAGGCTTAGTCTCATGTTTTATGCCTAAAAATAAAGCTCTTATCATGAAGTAACTTATTTGTGCAAAAGTTGGATTTTTTTTCCTCTAACCTGCTGCATAGGTAGGTACACTTTGACTAAAAAGGGTGAAGGAAGGGTGTTTGGGATTTTGTTCACAAGATGGCACTAGCCACTAACCAGTGCTACCTTCCTTTTAACCCTAGCACTGAATTGTCTACATCTTTAACACAGTGGTAGGAAGAGCTGGTAATGATTAACTATAAAATATTTTCTTATATGCAGCTAAGTCATCTTTTTGTCTACTTAAATAACTCTTGGATCTTGAAGAAAAAAAATAAGAAAACAAAAAAAGTTTTCTTTTTAAAAAGAAAATACAGTTGCATCTCAGAAACACTTGTTATTCAGAGGGTATGTTCTTAGCACAATGTGAGGGAAAGTAAGGTGAAATACTGTTTCTGTTAACGGCAGCTGGGATCCTAATTGCCTCTACCCAGGAGGCAATAATTTGTTGCATTGACAACTTGCAGTTTGTTTCTGTTTAATTTGAGTCCCACTAAACTGTTACCTTAGAAACTGCAATGACTTAAGATACAGATTTCAAAATGCAGTGCCTTAATACAATATTTTTTTAACTCCTCAAAAATATTAGACAAATTTCTGTTTATATGAACTGCTCCTGTTTTCTTCCCACTTCTTCTGTTTTATAGATGAGCTGCTCTCCAGTTGAGCAGCTATTCAAGCAGAGCTGTGTAAGATGCACATGACCAGAGAGGCTGTATCTGTCTCATTAATTACTGTGTGAAGTCGGCTGTAGTTTAGTTTGCCATTGTCATGGTTTAACCCCAGCCAGCAACTAGGCACTGCACAGCCACTCGCTCACTCCCCCTGCTCCCACTGGGATGGGGCGGAGAATTGGGGAAAAAAAGGAACTTGTGGGTAGAGATAAGAATGATTTAATAACTAAGATAAAATAAAACATAATACTAACAATAAGAATAATAAAATATAATAATAACAATAATAATGAAAAGGAATATAATAAAAATAAATTAAAGAGAAATAAAACCCAAGAAGAGGCAAGTGATGCAGAATGGAATTGCTCACCCCCTGCTGACCAATGCCTAAGCAGTGAGCCGTGCCTCCCAGCCAACTCCCCCCAGTTTATATACTGAGCATGACGTTCTATCATATGGAATATCCCTTTGGCTAGTTCAGGTCAGCTGTCCTGACTGTGCTCCCTCTCAGCTCCTTGTACACCTGCTGGCAGAGCATGGGAAACTGAAAAATCCTTAACTAATAAGCACTACTTAGCAACAACTAAAACATCAGTGTGTTATCAACCTTATTCTCACACTACATCCAAAACACAGCACTGTACCAGCTACTAAGAAGAAAATTAACTCTACCCGAGCTGAAACCAGGACAGCCATTTTACAGTTTCTCCTACTTTAGTAATCCCCATTTTGTCTCCAGCAAGCCCTTCTCGTTTCAAGCGAAAGAGGAAAAATAGAATGAAATTACATTTACATCCTGCTGGCTTTATATCTCACTTTAAACATTGTGTGTTTAGTATAATCTGTTACCAGGCAGTGCTAATAAGATACATGTAAAATTGCCTCAACTGCATTTTATGCAACAGTAATTCTTTTGGATATTAAATATTTGATTTACTGTAAATGCTAATTATCTGACAGTGCAGAAATCAATCTGTAAAAACGCAGCTCCTCTCCTTGCCTTTCTTATGCTTTCCCTTCTCTTTATTTAGGACTGGCTTATCCTTGCTTTTTGCACAAGTGAGTGGGATCTGCCAACCCCAAAATAAGGAGCTCCATGGAAAGGCTTCTTGGAGTGAAACCTGTCACCAAGCAAAGTGCAGAGGCTGTATCCTAGACGGTTCCTTCCCAGCAACTGGATGATAGGCAGAAATGGAGCAGACTGAGAGCTGCTTCTTCCTGCTTCCCAGGACAGTGCTGAGTGGGACTAATGGGTGTGTTTGGCCCAGGAGAAGTGTCACAAAGGACTCTCTTCCCACAGGTAGCCTCTTCAGGCACAGTTCTTTCCTGGCCCCTCTCCAAGCGGTATTCCTATCTACCAAGTCATCTTGTGGGCTTTCTTGCTCAGAGCCTTCTTATTTATTACCAAGGGCCTGATCCTACAAAATGCTGAGTTGTGCTATCAGTTTCTGCTGACTTCCATAGAGGGACCACAGCATCTCACAGGTTTGGGCCTTGAGACATTTCAAGAAAAGGTTACTTGGATGGGGAACTGCAATAGGGGTTTACAAGTGACTATTAATAATGCAGTACTGGAGTCCTAGCACACTGTATTCCTCTTCCTTCCCAGTCCACCAATTTTTTTCCTGATTTCCACTGTGTAGAAGTAGTATCAACTGGCCTACCACTTCCACTCTAAATAGCCAGTGATCAAAAAGAAAACATGTCATTGTCATGTCAACATTCATGTGTCTGTACAGGCTGAGAGAGCAGCAGACCCAGAGACAGCTGAGAGTGTACTGGTGTATTTGGGCAGGACAAGAAGTTTTCCCTTTCTGGTTAACACAGGCTGCTGGGGTGTCACAGAGGCATGGGATTGTGAAGTTTCCCCATTTAGGTCAGGATTGTTTTCAGCCTTGGCATCTCTTTTCAGTAGACACCGGTACCCTGGACTGTGGTGTTTCTATTGGCAGGTTGGTCTGTGTCACTGCCCGCAGCTCCAAGGAGCCATGGCCAAATCACAAGGGAGAAGGATGAGGCTTGCATGCTTGCATTCTACAGTGCTCACACCAGGGCAGGTGCTCAGAGCCAACAGCCGTACAGCCTGCAAGAGGGGTACTAAAACTGGCACTGGCCCTTTGTTCAACAGGTTGGGTGATCCTGGCACATACTTACTGAGGCTGCATCCAATACACAGCTAGGCACAACACCATCACCCCAGCCTTCCTGCTCCCCACCGCTCCAGTACTCTAGCACCAGGCAGGACTGTAGAATCACTTGGACAATTTGTATCCAGGATGCGCAGGGCTTTGCTCGGCTCCCAGCCTCACGGCCTCTTCCTTTCTGCCATGTTCCCAGCATGAAGCTGGGAACAAAAGGCATCTGGAAGCCTACAGAGTGGTTGCTCCCTCCTCTCTTCACAGAAGTTGAATGGAAACATGACTATTCTGTGTTGGAACTAATTGGTGGTCACAGCTGCCTCTGAGACTGTGCTGGAACATTGCAACCCTGAGAAACTGTGGCACAAGCAGTTAGAATTGGATGCCATGATATGCAGTGGCTCGTGTTGTTCCAGGCTAAGCAATTAGGGCTCGTCCACCAAATAAAGCAGACTGTGGCCAGGCTTCTTGGCAGTGTATGACTATTGTATGGCAGATGGTACACTGACTACAATGGACTAAGAAAATATTCTGAGTGGGGAAAATGTCACAGCTAAAAATGCCACCACAGCTGACATTCTCTGGAAAAGCAGAGGCCAACTGAAAAAGCCTTTTATGCAGGCAGTGGGTACCAGCAAAAATGAAGACAGTCATGAGATTTTTTTTCTCACATTCCAAATCATTCAATGTCTCTCAGACTTTAGAGGCTTGCTTCGCCCTCCCTGACATTAACCAAATAAAGGTAAGAAGGGAGGGTGGGTTTTTTTTGTTTTGTTTTTAATATGGGAATACAGAATGAAAATGCAAACTGAGGCACCAGATTTTTCCATCAGAGGAGTTAACATAGTCCCTGATGAATTGCCATATGCTGACTGGGATGTGAGACAATCAGAGAAAGATTGTTACTAGAGAACACAAAACTGACCAGTTATATTAATCAATTGTAATTTGCAAAGCAGAGGAAAACACCCAGACCGGTTTATGAAATTTATGAAGGCTGAACAACTGTCCAATACTGTGGAGGTACTAGAAAATGAAAACTACAGACTACGAGTAAAGAGATCTAATGCAGAAAGGCATGCCAGACCTCAAAACTGGATTCTCAAGAAATAAAATGTGATGATGCAGAGACTCTGGCGAACATTGTGAGCCAGGACAATGCAGCATTTGAAAGAAGGATACAGAAACACTTGTGGGTTGTATTATTTGCTAGTGGCAGCAGCGGGTCTAGGTTGGACTGGAGGATAGTGAGCTTCAGGAAGGAAGGAGAAGTGGATAATGCTGCAGCTGAAGCTATGTAGACTAGTCTCCCCTAAAGCAAATAGGAGATGTGTTAGCAATGCGTTAGCCAGTGGGACACAGACTGATATAACATCAGAAATGGGAATAGCAACATCAAAACAGTGCTGATAAGGCTGAAGAGAAACAGATAAAGCCTAAGTGATGATGGTAAGAAATGTGAATTGACTATCTTGATAAGTTGTGAGTGGGCACTATTGCAGTTTGCTGGGGGGCAGGAGGGGAGAGGACAGTAATTGTTATGGGAATCTGGGACTTACCTAGTTGTTGACCTCCTCACGTGGACATACCCATTAGNNNAAAAAAAAAAAAAAAAAAAAAAAGAATTTGAGGGTGCATTCACAAATGAGCAATATTTGTAACAGCACCAAACAGAGATAGTCCAACTGTCCCATAATTCACACCCTTAGTAAAGTTCTCCTCACCCTGAGGCTGAAGTCTGGGGAGAGACAGGCAGATTAATTACACTAGGAATCACAAAATCAATAGGGGAGCTAATAGAATGGATACCCATTTGCCCATTCACTCGTTATTGTGGGAGAGGGCAAAACCCCAGAATCATCCACTTCATATATGAACTCAAAGATATTTAATAAGCATTTAGAAAGGGAGCATTTTTCCATGACCTAGAAGAAAAATGCTTGAAGATGTCAAATACTTTTCTTAAGCTTAGTGCACCAGCAAAGTTCGAGAAAGATGCTCCTAGCTTAAAAAAAGTGCATGTATGTATTCAAACCTTCTGCGATCCTGTGACACTGCTTTCTCAGGTTGTAGCTAAACTGTAGGACTTGGACCTGCACGCTGGCCCCCAAATGACTGCATGTTGGGATAAGCTTATTTGTGCACCATTTCCCCTCCGTCCTCTTGAAGTCCTAGCTTTCATTAAAAAGCAGCATAGCTGGGCAGGCAGGGCGAGAGCCAAAGAGTCTCTGTGGGTACTCCCATGTGGCTGTACTATGGAGCGTACTCATCCTGATAGCCTTAAATCGCCACTTGGGATTCCTTGGGACTTGAGCAATTTCACTGGAAAATGCAAAGGACAATAAATGGTAAGAGGAGCAAAGGCTTATATAGAGAGCAACTTTGGCAGCCTGAGTCACTGCATGGGTCTCCTTCTCTCACAGGCAATTGTGAGACAGATATTTTATTAACCGACAGAAGCTCTGAGTGATCAGGCCCATGCAGTGTGTGGATGCTGATGAGCACCAGCTGTGCATGGTTGGGAAGGGAAGCAGTGCTGCACCTTTTGGGGGGGTCCTCTGCAGAGTCCCACGTTGCACAGCATTGCAGCCCACACTGCACGAGGCAGACCTCTGTGCCTGCTTGGCTCAGGGTGATTTCTGAAGTAGGAAATTGAGCCCATAAGCAAGCCACCTCCTACCCAGCCCTTTTCCGTAACATCCTTCTTTATAATTCTCCTTCCCTTCAGTAATTTGACTTGCCTGGCTTCTTTCTTCCTTCAGTGATACAAGCTACCACGTAACTAGCATTGCCATTTGTATGTGATAAACATTTCCTTCCTCCTTTAGTTTTATTGCCTTTAGACTGCAAATGTTTGGGGGCAGGTTTGACTTCCTGTATGTTTATGTAGTACTTAGAACAGTGGACCCCAAATTTGGGCTCAAACTACCAGGAAGTAGTCACCCCTGTTCTTATTTATCATTTATAGAAGAGAAGCTCTACTGGTAAATGCTCTGGCAAAAGCACTGCTGCCTCCACTGGTCCCAGTTCCTGCTGTGCTTCACTTGCAAAGAGGATGTGCTGGAGGAAATTGCTCTACACTCAGCATGGGGTTAATTGCTCCTTATTATACCCTTATTCAACATCTCTGGTTTTTCTTTTAATTTCTCCTTTTTCTATTAAGCACTAACAAAAATGTTGGCAATTCAGATTATTATTCTTTTATGAGCCGTTAACAGCCTTCTCTGGCTCCTTATTATGCTGACTCACTAGTTCTAACAGTTTCATGTCACTCTTCACATGCAGCTATGCAGAGTAAGTATGTCATCCAACCTCTTCCCTTCAGCTGTTTGTTCCCATCTCAGCAAGCTCTTAGACTACTAAATACCTTAAATTGCATTAATTGGTCTGTGAGCCTATATGTAATGCAGCCTGGTTTATGAAGCTGGACAGAAAGAGAGAAAACCTCATTCATTGTAAGCTTATGTTCTAATTTCTTTCAGCCAAGTCATGCTTGCAGACATTTGTGCAAAGAAAGCACCTGTTCTCTGCAGAGCCAGGACCAGTGCCTATTTCCCAATTTTGGGTCATGTTCCCTTGAGAAAGTAGGGGTGAGAGGAAGAGCAGCCCAGCTGAAGAGAAGTGAGAGATTTGAAGATGAGCTTCAGCTGTTTGGCAAAACAGAGGATTGAATTCCTGGCTCTGGCACATATGATAAAAAACACACAGCTGGTGGTCTTCTGCTTTGGTTCCAAAAAACAGAAGTTGTGGGATCTTGTAACCACTGGAGAAGCATGGCTAGAGCTAATTATTACCTAGATAGTTGCTTCAGGTGAGGGTCATTACTAGAACCCGAACACAGACAAATGTCAACAGTTGTGCAAGATGATGAAAGTGCTACCGCTAGCTACGCTCTAAGCGGTTTGCCTTGTTCCTCAGAGTTGCCTGGTCAGTGGGATTTACACTGGCTAGGTAACTCTTGCCTAACTAACTTAAAGCTGGCTAGCAAATGTATGGTAGTGCCTTACACACAAAAAATCTGTTTGGAGAAACTTAAATGGCAGCTCCTGTTTCTTGAGGCAGGGGAGGATTAAGTGGTAAAGCGATGGGCCAGGCTCACTAGCAGATGCGTATCGCTGAGCTTGTATACCGAAACTAGCTAGGGCTAAATGGCTGCCAACTGTGCTGCCCTGCAAGGATACGGACAAGGGAGAAAATGCTGGGTTAAGCAGCTCTGAAACTATTTTGGCCACTCTTGCAGTCTGTTAAGGACATGAGAAAAGGACCTGAGGGAGGTAGGCTCTGGTTTTCCTTGAGGCTGGAGTTTCTTGGCTGCATTTGCTTGCTTTCGGCTCTGCGGTTCTCTGGGCTCTCGGGCAGGAGCATAGCCTGGGTGTCAGACCGGGCTGAGAGCTGCAAGAAGTCAGAGTTTACTCCCCTATTGTTTTCCCAAGCATCTCTAGTTGGCTCAAGGCTTTTGGTATAACATAAGCATACAGTAGCGTGAGGCTCAAACTCTTAGTATAAATAGTGAGAATTGCTCACTTGGCAAGACTTGGCTTTAGCTCTCAAGAAAGTTTTCATTGTCTTGCCCCGAGTTCCTCAGGTCCCTTAAAAAAAATAATGTTCAGCTGGCATTAAAGTGGGGAACAAATTCAGTACAAGAAAGACAAAAACCCATTTTGGACACCATTAGAAGAGAAAATAAGCAAGGAATGGGGAAATAAGGTTTCATGTGCAACCTCAGCTCTCTATGTTGTCTTCCCAATATGCAGCCCACTTTCATTGTTTTCCTTCTGCTTTTTTTCTTGGAGTCCTGGTTCAGTCTGTTGTATTACAAACTCAGTTCTTGTTACCAGAAGTGCAATCTCAGTTCCCACTTCTCTGAGTTACAGAGCTTGAAACAATAACATAAATAAGATAGTAAGACCCCCCAAAGGAGGCTGTACTGTAAATCTATTTTAAGCCATTTTGCGGGGAGGAGGAGGATTTTTGGCTATACTACACAGAAGCTGCAGAATTCCCTTCCCCCACCCAAGTTCTTGTAGATGAAGAGGTGGGAAATGTACCATGTTGCCTGAAGTTGATGGGGTAAACCTATTTAGGATTTCTTGATTTTAAAACTGCTGGACTTTTTGTATTTTGACAGAAATATTGCATGAAACTCTGCTGTGTTTCATGTGTGTCCCTCTTCAGTGCTTGTAGTTTTTAAAGGTGTCCTAGGTATAATGCACATAAAATATATTCTGAATACTGCAGACAAGAATGCATGCATGTAATGACTGTTAGTATTTGCAGGATAGGAATCTCAGTCAGTAGGTGTGTTAGAAACACCTAGAAGAGAGATCTCTTCATCTGAGAAACCATGAAGAACTGCAGACTCAAAAGCAAACTGTGGCAGATAAAAGCAATCAGCGTCTTTTGAACTTCTCGCTGACTTTTTATTGCTTGTCACTCTATGTGTAAAACAGCTATGAGACCCTTTTAATACATCTTTTGGAAGGAAGAGTAGTTTTAAAACTCAAATTTTATTTCTTTCTCTGCATTTATTTTTCCCCTTCAAGGCATACAGGTGTTTCTTTGCTGTCTCTGTGCATGCTCATATTGCAATCTTCCATTTCAGTGTTTGAGGCAGGGGTGGCAGCAGTAGCAGCCTGGGTCTCGGTCAGGCTGTGGCAAGCACAGGAGGAGGTACTTGGCAGATCATACACTTGTTCTCCACCTCTGTTTTGAAACAGGCAGTGGGATGGCTCTAACCAACAGCCCTCCAGTTAGACCGTGTGGATTTGTGAAAATAGCAATTTAAAGTGCCTGGCTAAAAGCCATGATTTAGTAGAAAAGTATTTCAGTGTACTTACTAAATTATTCCAATGTTGCAATTAGAATTCTTGCAGTTCTAAGAATAACCTTTTTTTACATAGCTTTAAAAAAAACCCTACTGTTCCTTTTCTACTTTTTTTCCCCAAGCAGTTTCTCACTGTAAACTACAGAATACAGCTTTCTTAGAGAAAGTGTTTCTATTTTTCTACTGAAAGAAAAGAAGAATCAATGTTCTTTGTTGTGAAACCAGACTGTAAATATGTAACTCCTGAAAGCTTAAAGTTTCTCTCTTGCATGAGAAAGCAAATTGAGGTCAGGAGTCCAGATTTCAAAGTTTTCTTTATGTACATTTATCTTAAGTTTTAAAGATTAGGATTGTGGAGAAGTAGGAGGATATGGACTAATAGCATTCCAGAGGAGACTTCTGAGCTCTGAGTTTGGCGTTCATCACCAATGTCCAAGTTCCTAAATTTCTGCTTATTTTTAAGCCATTTATTTACTTTGTCTCTAGTCGAATTATCATAAAATTAGGAAACACATTAGCCACACATCTGTTATCAGAGTGGTTCCATCAAACCCTGATTACAGTAATTTTTAAAATCAGATCCTGTAAGTGAAGTCTGTAGTATCTGTTTTCATCAGGATAAAAAGCAGCACTCTTCTTTGAAGAGGAATTGATCTGACTCTGCACACTTGGATACCAATTAGGAACAAATTCTCACTGTAGAAGCACAAGGAAGAGTAGGTGGAAGGTTGTACATCTCTCTAAAAAGGAACTGAAATAATACCCTTTTTCCAGTCAAGTTAATCTTACCATATGAATCACAGAATATACAATATCTTGAACACAGGCTGTTGAGTGTGGGGAAGGTGCACCTGAAAACAAGCCATAATCGATGAAAGGGTGCTGTGCTGCTTTACTCCAGCAATGAGATACTGTTAAGTATTAATGCAATGCATTTCTTATAGATGAAGGTGTGATATGCAGAATTTTTGTACCCATTTATGTACTTTTGGTAGAGAGCCTGTTTCCACCCCAAACAGCTACAGTTACTATAGCCCTGTGTAAGTGGTATCACTAGCTTAAAAGAAGCTTAGAATCATGTTGCTATTTCCCATATGGGAATCCCCAGGTCCATCTTGTACATCATGCATGAGGTATTGGGGTCTCAGGCATGGTCTGCTGTGTTGCCTTCATCTCCACCCTTGTGTGTGACTGGGATGGAGGAAAGGCCTCAGTGTTATGGTGCAGCTGGGGTAGGTTTTGGAGCCAAGGAACCTCTTGCTAGAAGGTGATTTTCCATCAGTAGCTTCATACCATGGCCATTCCTCCATCCTACAGTTGGGAGCCAGCCTTGTGCCCTGCCACGTGGTGCAATGGTGAAGCCTTGCATGTTGAACTGAGAGATGGTGGGAAAGGTCTTCACCTTTGTGCCCATGGGCTCAGACAGGCAAGCAAGCTATAGTGTCTGGGTGGCTCTGCAGCACCTGTCCTTGGGGAAACACGGGGAAATTTGAGCTAACTTTGCCCTTCTTCTGGGTGTCTTTGTCTTTGTCTCTACAAAGAGGGTTGTTCTACATTTATGTAATGATTTTTGCACGCAGGCGAGTCATGACTCCCTTGCTTCTGTATCATAACATTGTCCCTGCTGCTGACAAGGCTATGAGCAGTCCTTCTCCATAAGTTCGCACTGAAGGAGGTCACTCTGCCCCCTCACCCGTTGGGGCTCTTCTGGCCTCTGCCCCCCTGGCTCTGGCATGTTGGACTGGCTCTTCAGCTAGGGAAGAGGCACAGCTCCCTTGGATTCAGTGGAGCTCTGTTAATGTATGTGAGTGGCGGATATGATCCATTATTGTTAGTGTTCCCAGGGGGTGATAAGCATCCAGATGCTGTTGCTGTAGGCAGGGGATAAGAAGCCACAGTTTTGTCCTTAACCTGTACCTTTGTAACACTGGGGGGGGGGGAAGGTGAAGAAGCACCTTGCCTCCTCTCACTTCTGCTAGTATTTACTCATGGATGCCAAGCTGTCATTTTCTAGTTTGTGTGAAAAGTGACACTTAGTTTCCCTTCCCCCCATTGCAACATTGCCAATGTATTTGCTGCATGCAGATATAGATTTGTGTTCATTTCCCTAGCAGATGTCACAGTGATTCAGTGCAAAATCTGCTTAGGGACATGATTATAATTGAAGTGTTCTCCAGGAAGGGGAGATGAATGCATTGGTATTTTCTGCTTCTGTTACCATACTAAAGGTTTGTATTTCAGATCCTTGATTCAGAGTTTTATCTTTCCATTTTGCACAAGAAGGAGGCAATGTGTGCAACTGTTTTAAACAATTCAGAAATTCTGTAGGACCAAACATAAATAATGGAAGTATGGGATCCTAAAAAATAACTTAGGTCTATGCCCATTTCTATGATAAGACTCTGAAAGTCCAGGCAGTGGCATATAGTGCATGCTGCAATTTCTAAGGTGTCTTAGGCAAGGCTGGATGAGATGTGCTGACATAGAAATGTGAATTCAAGATGATGTTTCCTGTGCATTACATAAAGGTGTTTAGGAACTGACTTTATATTCAGTGCCATTGTGAAGTGACAGTTGTTTTGATATTTGGATGCAAGAAAGTGTCTATGAGTAGAAAATGAACACTACTGTTATTTAAAGTAAGGTTTATTAAATGCAGGCTCTTATTCCTCAGAATTTTACTGAGAATGCTTATCTCCTTTCTTTCACTTCTGCATCCAATTTACATGGAAAAATCATTCTTTGCTGAGGAAGTGGCTCAAGAAGGTTTGGCATTCTTGTAATGACAACCCTAACGACAACACAGGGGCACCCCTTCCCCCTTCAGGATACAAGTTAATTATATAGCTGCAGCAAAATAATACAGGACCCAAATTTAAAAAGAATAAAAGGCAATTGTTAGCTGCTCACATTGCTGCTGCTATGCTATTGCTTGATAGCTGTCTAGTTGATGTGTGTGGCTGTGATATGCAATCTCTAGTCTGTGTGTGTGCTTGATGCTTATATATTCCTTCAGGAGTTCCCAACTCCCTGCTATTTTCTGTCGTTACGGGTAGACGCTTACATAGCAATGCATCTCCATCTGGCTTTTGACCAAGCCTTCTCAAGGCTTGTGGAAATACCCCTCCTTTAATAAAGTTAATGTCAGTGGAGATTGCCACCTTCAACCATTTTAATATCCTTGGCACAAAGGAAATACTGTTTCCTCCCTCTGGAGGATTAGACAGCATTAAAGCTGCTCTGTCTGTGAAGATTAGCACACTGCTGGGTGGTTGTTTTTTCTTCCCTTCTCCCCCTTGAAGGAATTATTGCTCCAAAGTGGTGCCTGCAAGGGGAGAGCTGTACTGCAGACCACCTGACATCTGCCTTGTTTTTTCACTCTCTCTGCAAAACCCCTGCATCCCAAAATCAATTTCATCTCCTGCTGTTTGGAGAGGGGTGTTCCTGTGCTTGCATCCCACTGCACATCCCTTGCACTATGCAACGGCAGTTGGAGGACCGATTGTGTCACTGCAGCTATTGTTATACTGGGATTCCCTGCCAGCCCTGCTTGCTGGGACTGGGAAGCAGTGTGGATGCCAGACTAAGTTACGGGAACTCCTGTCACTGAGTGTCAGGACGGCATTTGCACTGTTGACAGTTTTCCCAATTTGCTTAGGAAATCTCAGAGACAAGCCTTCTGGGTGTCCAGGGTGTTGAGCACACTGAACCCTTTCTTGTGATGGTGACCAAGGAGGCAGATCCATCTCCTTTCTGATAGGCTTGCTCTTGAGAGATCTGTGTGTCAAACATTCTCAGAATATTTCACAATATGAGGATCCTTCTCCAAACAAGGGCTGGATGATCCTCACACACCTGTCAAACACAAACCCCTTCAACTACCTTCCTCCTTATCTGCATTTTGGCTGGTGACCATGCTGATTTCCCCAGCCATTCAGTCCATTCACTGAAACGGTCCTGGCAACAAATCACCTAGGCATCCTTTCCTTTTCTACACAGTGCCCAAACACCTCTTTCTTACAAAAGCAATGTGAAAAGCTTAGAGAAATGAAGGTACCCTTTCAGAACAAATTTCAGACATGTAAAATCCCACTGTCCTACCCAGAACCTGCCCCAACGGTTGATCGTGCCTACCATTTCCAGGGAATTCAGATGCTTTGCATCACAGGAGAGTTGCTTGTGCCTTGGCAGGTTGTCAGAAGTGTGGGTGCCGGAGTGTATGTATGGTTTCTGGTGCTAACAGCTCACTTGCAAGGAGTGAGTTACCCTGTGGGAGGGTTGGAAATTAAAAGATGGGAGGAAATTGAAGAAAAGGCCAAAGGAGCTAAAAGGGAGGTTCAGGAGTCACATTTTAGATCACAGGAACATAGTCCCCAGTGTGGAGTGATTTGTGTTCATGTGCATGTTAGTGAAGGACAACCTGTCAGGCTCCCCATGGTCCTCTTGGCAGGATTTTCCGAAGGGCTGAAGCATGCTCCTTTATCTCTTTCTGCTGTTGTGGAGCTTGCTCCTAGGATAGGCACTGCCTGTTATAGCTGGGAAATGGCCTGCCTGCACGTTTGAGCTGGAAAAATGCTGTTCTGATATAGTCACTGGCTGAGAATAAAGGAATTGTCACCTTACCTCCTTCTGTCAATGGAACAAGGAAAACAAAACAATGAATGGCCTCTTGGGATGAAAGGGAACAGTTTTTTAATCCAGTTACCTGGCACACAGCAATCCTATGTACCCCCCACTCTGGAGGTCNAAAAGAAAGAAAAAAGTGAGTTTCCTGACTGTTGGGGGGAGGGTTGCAGGGACTCCCAAGGTGAAATGCTTCGCTTCTGCCCCTATGAACTCTTACTCGGTGGGACTGTAAAACTCATATTGGAGAGATTTCAGTGAAAAAGAATTTGTAGCACCATATGATAATCTTTCCTAGGGGTAAGCGTACTTTCTGTGGCAAAGGACACTCATCTGGTCTGGGGAGGATCAACATACTCCAGATGGTACTGCATAAATTCTCCAGTCTCTGCAACAGGCAAGCAAACACAACCCCAAAGTGGGAGTTGAAATGATGTAGCTGCATCATATGGACAAACACTGGTGTTGAACCATGGCTAATGGCAAGTGCTATGGAACAGTTTATATATGAACAAAAGAAATCTGGGTTTGAAATAATTTATTACCATAGCAAGAATTACTTTTTTTGGTTATGTAACTTGTGCTATGGAAATCTTAGTAAGGTTTTTTAAGAACTATGCAGTAGGGCATGGCTCCTAAATAGGTAATTCTAGTTCAAAATGAGAAAAGGCCTTTTGCAGAACTAGAGGAATAGAGCAAGGATGATGCGTGCCAAAAAGGAGAGTCCAGAAGAGAGGTTAAACTAAAATTAAAAAAGTGACTCTTGGGGTCTGCTTTTGAATTTTGCCCTAAGATTCTTACGTGCCTTTTTGCAGTCGTTTGGCCTCTTCATGGCTTTGCCTGAAAAGTAGATATAATGATAATACTAGTAGAGATCTTCTCTCAGTCTCTTACCCAAAGCTACTTCTGTTGGCATTCTCTTGCTTTTACCATCCAGGAGAGACCACAGCTAGCCTGGCCTTGGGAACAGATTTTTGCTGGTATATTGAATTAATATTTTTAAGCCTAGGTCTGGAACTTTTCTGCACCTGCTGGTGAAAGAGAAAAATCTGAAGCAGTTTGGTGACTAGTGAGACCAGAAGCATGTGTTGCACAGGTGGCTGTAATCTGGTAGCTTTAAAGGTTTGGTCTTGTGCCTTCAAAGCTCTTCAGTTGATGGAGATCTGAACCACTTAGTGTCACAGAAGTCTGAGGACCCTTTTTCCTGCCCTGCTCCTGCATATCTATGTTGTACTTTCCAGACCTAATGTCAACTTGTAGAAGCTGTAAGGATATTCCCTAATCTTTGGAAGTCCGCAAAGCAGTGGGCAGTTTTGCTTTAATTTTCTTTTGCAGAACTTATGTTGTGTCTTCTTGCTGCTGCCTCTATTCCTCCCTAGGTCCCTCAGGCAGCCCCAGCAGCCTCCGCTTTACACCTGCCTTGTCTGCATGGCTGAGGGACCTGTGGAGAAGAGCTTGTGAAGGGTGGGATGGGTGAAGGTCAGCCTGAGGACTGGTGTCTAGTCTGGACTGCAATGCTGATGGAGCGCTCCTGAGACTGTGTTTTGGTGGTAGAAAGTTGGGGTGTGGGGAAGTGAAGGAGAGATGGGGTGAAACAGAGAAAGGAGAGGAGAATTTTCAGCTGGGGAGAGTGAACAGCAAATTCCACTTCTAGGAGAGGGATTTCCAGGACATAAAGTTGGGGAGATCGGAAGAAGGGAAAAAGAGAAATGAAGGAAAAGCCAAATTAAGGAAGGAGGGAAGCAATGGGTTAAATGATGCTTGAGATGGTAGAAAGAAGGGGAAGGTATTAAGACTGTGGAAAACAAGAGGCTGAGCTTGGAAGGTGAGGGAGAAATAGAGATGACAGTTGTGGAGTGGGGAGCAGAGGTGAGAGGGAGAGCCTGTTACCTGCACTGCATCCAAAAGTGTTTATTCAGCTCTTGGAGATGTGAGGCACTTGGTCAGATACTGCTGGCAGCACAGTTGTGACAGCCAGGCTTCGAAACCTGCCCTGTGTGACTGACTGACTTTGTATCGCGGCAGGTTTCACAGCCTTGGTGCTGCCCTGGGCTGCTGTTGGGCACCAAGGTGGAAATGCAGGGTAGTGGTTCTGCAGCAGCATGTCCCTGCAGGTTGTGGCATGGGGGCAGGCAGGAGAGGGAATGCAGATAATCGCTAATTCTTATCCTGATATATAAAGTTGGGTGCTAAACCAGACTCTGTTTCACTCCTACGCACAATGTGCTCAATCACTCGATTTTTATGTAATGGGAAGCACTGAAGAGTATGATTCTGCCAGGCAGTGGGTGGAGGGCAGGAAATCTTGCTATTAATGGTAGGAGAGGGGGAAAGGGGCTTTGTACACAGGAAGCATTTCACTTTTACAAAGCTGAGACAGTTTTTCTTTTATTTGGATATTTTAAAGGCTTGTGGATTTCTGTACACGTCTGGAAGGAGACACCTGAAGTGTGGACACTTACAATCTTGCAGGCATCAAACTCAAATTTGTTAAACTGACAATATTTTCTGTATCTAGTTTCTTGATGAGCTCATATTTTCTGGCACAAGGTAAATTAGGCTATAACGGGCCTGGAAAGGAAACTAAAGAGGAGGGTAGAAAGAACATTTCCTATTTCTCCTGTCACTGCTTATGGGTCAGCCAAATGTGGTTAGGAAGCAAAGAGACCGTGCAAGGACCTTTCTAAATACCTTGCTAATGAGGCTTGGCTGTGGAAGGGCCTGTCCCCATCTCTGGGCTTCTTCTGTTTCCCTCTTGGCTGCCAGTCTGCCTTCACAACTCAGAGGCAGGAGTTCCCCTTTGGTTGCCAGCCTCTGTCTTTTGTTTCTGTAGATATAGACCAGGGTTCTGCCTTTTCTCTTTGCGCTTCAGCTAGCCATGACAATAAGGTCCCAAATCTTTCTGTAGCTACCTGGTCTACTCAGCCCCCTGTTTGAAAGCTCATTTTGAATAGATGTCTGTTTCCCTGATCCTCTGGGCCATCCTTGTACTAGAAATGTCTGTCCTGTTTCCCTCTGTTTGGTTGACTAGGACCCATAAGAAATGGGATTTGTGCAGGAAACCAAAGGGAAAGCTTCACTGGATAGGTGATGCTTGAAGGAATGCTCTGAGATCCTCTGATGACAGGTGTTCTGGAGGCTCAAGGTGTCAATGTTGTGCGCTCAGCACATTAAAATAGGATATGGGTGAATTTCCTGTCTGATAGCAAGATTACTAAGAAGCAACATCTGCGGTCAGAGAGCTTGCAGCGGTCACCAGGTTCTTTTGCACAGAGCTGTGCTCCAGCCTGCCTGCACGGGGTAGCTTTGCTCCACAGGAGATGGCACGCTGGCGGCGGGAAGGTGCCTGTGAATGGCGTCACAAAGCAGCTCTGAGGAGCGTTGCCCATCACCCGGAGGTGTGAGGAGCCTCTTTCCTGGTGAGCTGGAAAATGGCTCTGTGCTGAGTGCGTAGAGTAGCCATGCTGTGTGAGGGAAGGGTAGTGGAAACTGTCACCTTTGAGCAACCGTTGGTGGCTTTCACTGAGGTACACGGGACACGTGAATACCCTGAACCAGACCCACCGGAGCTTCACTACCTGGAGTTTCTTGTTTGTCATTACATTTCCACACTGCTGTGTTGCTGGGACTCCTGCCTTCCTCTACCAGTTTTGCGGTTGGTTTCGTGAGCAGTGTGGGCTGGTGGCAAGAGACCAGTGAGGGGATTTTATCCTTTAAATCTACCAGTGAGAAACCTACTAATGTAGTTAAGTAGCCACAAATATGGAATCAGTCTGAACATTAAGCAAACAAAGGACTGGAAAAATGAGATGTACTCTTGCACATGGCTAATGCTATTTGGGAATTAGAGGTGGTACTTCACATAAATGTTTTAAAAGTGCTTTGCATAGATGTCCAAGTATAAAAAATAAAAGATGAGGGTGGGTGGTTTTGTACTGAATAGCAGTGATGCAGAATAGCACCACTGCAGAAGCATTGCTGAATTGTCAGGCTGGGTAGAAGACAATGACACTTGCATCTCATCTTGGCTCTCACAAGGCAACACCTCTTGTCTAAGACCTTATTTTGAGTGCAGACTAACACCTTTGCATTTGATCCTGCTCCCATTGAAACTGATGGGAGGTACTTATCAAGGAAAGCAGACAGCAGGACTGGGAACCTCGGTGGATATATTCAACTTAAAAGGGTGCAATATAGGTTTTTTCCTGTTCAAGTATCAAGCACTGTAAAAGGGATCTTCCTTATCGTCCAGCAGCAGATCTGAGGAAGAGTCTCACATAACTCTGTTATCTTCTAAATCGGCAAAAGCACCGCATGCTGTGTTTTGGCCACGTGAGCAGCGGGACTGCTCTGCTTTTCTGCAGATGTAGTGTCGTTGTACTGATGGTTTCCAGTGGGAAATTTCACCTGCCACCCACCTTGCCAAAAGACAGCTTGGAAGAGGAGAAAGTAAGTCCCATAATGATGGTGGTTCTTTCCCAATAAAACAACAAGAAGCAGGGAAATCCATCAAGCTGTTAGTCATGCACTGTGTATATATATATATATATTTATATAGCATAGTATATGTGAGTGTGTATATATATAAAAACTATATTGCACTCACACTGTCTGTATAAAGCGTCATCAATATCAGACTTCAGAATAATAAGAAAAGTAGCTCATGGGAGATAAATGTATATCCAGTAGAAATTGGCCCAGCAGGTAATTTTGCTAATAATCCTTCTATTTAGTTTTTATGAAAGATATTAAGATTAGTGTGGCTAGAAAACAGATTGTGACTCTTTAAATGAGACTCCTTTCTTTGTAGCCCTGTGAAGCCTAGAGGGTATTTTTAATCATCCTTAAATGGTGCTTGTTAAAAAGAAGTAAAATTAAACAGTATTTTGGGAAGCAGCTTTTTCTTTAAATACATTCCTTGTAGGTGGGAAAATCTACAGCTTCTTGTACCATAGATGCTAAGCTCCATTAATGTGTCTTTGTGTTCATCATTTGTATGCAAGTTCATAAGGCGATAGCATCTTACAAACTGGTGTAAAAAAGATAATTGATTTTTAGCACTTCCTAAAATGCAGAGCACAAGCATGCCACCACCACTGTGAGTATGGAAGCATGAAAATTTGCTTGAGAAGTAAGCCAGAGGAAGTTTTAATTCTAACGACTTCTTAAGTGTTTAATACCCTGCATGTGCATCCAGGGAATTGAAAATCTTCCATAAATGCAGTGCGTATCTTCAAAAAATGTATATGTTTAGCCTCTTACCAAAGACTTAAGATACGGAGGACCAGATCTTCGAATGTACTGTGACTGTGGGCGAGATCCTACTTAACGTTTAAAAATGTTTCGAACGCATGCAATATACTTCTGAAAACTAGGAAAGCATATGGGGTTTGAATGTTGACAGAGCAATGTCCTTGCTGCAGTTTGGAAAACGGAGATGGTGGCTTTGTTTTTAAATGAGACATTCCCTGAGCTAAACTAATTTCTGGTGTAACATTGCAAGAGCCAGTGTGGCAAACTGGTCTTCAAGATTAGTTCAGTTAAGAAATTACATGGAAGATTTTATGCCCATATATGTATTTTGAGTGCTATGTTTTACACATTTTTTTTTCTCCTTAGAATTGGACTGTTTATACTTCTTCTGTGTTTGTTTGATGCTAAGTTATTTAAAACCAAATTGCAACAGTGCTTCAATATTTGAGGCCAATTGGAAGTTAGCCTCTAGCATCATAATCAATGAAAGCAGAAGAATTTTTCAGAGCAGAACTATTTATCCAGTCCCCTGGAGGAGAGAGGCAGCATTGTAAGCAAGGCTCTGTCTCTCAGGCTGTTTTCTCCACAAAGGTTTCCAGGAACTGCAAATGTGTCTTCAGCCATCAAATGTGCGTTAATGAGTCCTGAACTCTGCTCAATATGCTATTGGTGTTCAAAAAGAGGAGATACTTGTTTCTGAGGAAGGAAATGTAACTTTGATTTGTATTTTAGGCCCTTGCCTCTAGCGCTTGGGCAGAAGCAAGCTTTGAGGGCAAGTACGAGCAGAAATTTGACTGTAAGATGAGATTTGCAAAAAAACTCAACCCTTCCTTAAAATCCACTCAGAATCTACCATTATCAAATATATGTAAAATTATGCTATGCATTCACTTTGATTTTTTTTCCCCCCTAAATTAACTAGAGTCATTAGTATGTTTCCCCAAGCGGGTCTTCCCTGATGCATACTTGTTCCCAGCTGATTTTATTTAAAATGCAACTTCTAGTTTCCCAATGTCTATTCAGAGATGTAATACCTAATCTACTAACCATCCTCCAGAATGAGGGAGAGAATTCCTCTCTGTACTCCTCCCTTAAAGTACAGACGCTTCCCTCTTTCCGCTGTCAAATGCTGTTTGTACACTGGGGATTGCTGTGGGACCAAAAAATCAAGTTATCTAGCAACTTCCCACCAAAATAAGACTGTAGCAGTGCTCTTGGCCAGAGCATCACCCTTGCCCAGGAGTTTTCATGCTCCAGGATCTGGTATTAATGATAAGGCTTGTACCCCAAATGCCTGCTCTAATGTTGCAACACAGGTGTTGCCTGGTGCAAGTTAAATTGATTGTTGAAGTAACTTGGATCATGGCTCTTCCTGCACCGGTATGTCTCCTTGTGCTTTTTAGGTGAGCTGTACCATCTCCTCCAGCATAGCTTGTGTCAAGCTGCAGCCCAGATTGGCGGGTCTGGGCTACTTCTCCGCTGCAGCCACTCCGGCATCCCATTAGTGAAAGAGCAAGCTGTTTCTTCCTGCCTTAACTTCACAGTGCTTTGTTCAAATATTGAATGCTTGGGACCAGGGTTTTCAAATACCCATACAAGAGAAAGCACAGAGTGTCTTGGTCGAGCCTCGTGCAGGCTTTACTCAGCCGCCTTGGCACATGTCGGGGAAGCAAAAATGTCAGTATGACTGGCTTCCTGGGAGTGGGGTGGGGTTGGGGAGGTGTCTGGCTTTTAACAGATCATGTAGGAGGGATTTGCTGGGATGAGATCACTCATGACTTGGCAAAAGTAATACCCAAAGGCCACTGTCCACAGTTGACTTCTTGCACCGTATTGGCTTAAGCAGAGCATGAAGCCTGCCTACGTGCTGTGCAGTATTGTTCCTTGGATGCCCTTTGCATGTGACAGCGGTTTCAGCCAAAGCTATTTCATGGGGAAGAGAAAAAAATGACCATGCAAATAATATTCTTGAGTCTTTTATTGATCTTCGTGTGTACTGAATAATCTTCCTTTTCCTTTTCCGTCAAATCTTTCCCTTAAGGCCACTTTTCTGTTTATGCCTTAGTGATGTCTGAAGTGATGACAGACATGTGCATTCTTCAGTGATTTTTTTAATATATAAATCTTTCCGATGTATTGGTTTGATATAAAATTATCTCAATGGCCTTGGGGCTCTCTGTGAGATTGCAGAGCCATAGGGAAAGGGGCCTGTGTATTTATACTGTCTCTTGCAAAGCACTAAGCTCTGCAGGCAGCTCTCCCAACTCCCCCTCATGACTGAGGAAAGAAACAGCTTGCTCTGCCTCGATGGTAGCAGATTGATGAATTTGGCTGCGGTTTTTTTGAGCTGTGACAATCACGGGGACTGTTGTGGTGGCAATGGAAGAACAGGGTCCTCACACAAAGATGACAAATCCCTTGGGGAAAGCATGTCTGCGCAGGAGCGTTTCTGTACCCCAAGCAGCAGGCAGTGCTTTGCGTGACATTCCCACGGGTCAGACTGCTTAGGTTTTGGAGAAATGTGGCTTAGCTACAGTACCTGTTTTACGTAGCCTTGTTTTCTAGAAATGTAAGCCGTAACAGTTGGATTGCCAGCGTTAACCCTTCCATATGCTGCTTTGTGTTTTCTGTGCTCTTTTAGGATGGTAACTTTGGATGTTGGACCACCACAGCCTTGGCATGTGCCACAGCACACCGGGGATGAGAGACACCAGGGCCCTGGGAACCTCTGGCTGTGTGTACACATTGAATTCCCTTAATGGACGGCAGTAAAACATTTGGCTTTGGCTGATTTGGTTTTTTTTTGTTCCTTTTACATGATTTCTTCTGCTGTGAGAAATGAAGATGTTGCAAACAACCCATCTGCGTTTTTGCAACACCTCCTCTGTTCCTTGATTATTTTAGTTTGTTGGTGTCACTTTGCATGTTTATACTATTTTCAAATGTTTGTGCCACTCTCCTCTTTCTCCTATCTTTTCTTTTTTTTTTCTTTTGGTTGCTTTACAGCATTTGGAAGAGCTTGACTGGTTTTCTTTTGCCTCCTTTTTCACCTTCTTGTGCTTTTTTATCTTCTTGTGCTTTGCTGAGATTTTTTTTCATCTCCAGTCTCACAAAGGAAGCTTCTTCACCACATCTAAACTTTTGTTTTAATTTTATTTTTTTTTAATCCTTTGAGGATTTTTCTAACAAAAATGGGGTTAAATCAAAAGTAATACTTTTAAGGTGGAGATATATTCTCATCTGTTTGAAATGACTCGTTATCCACCCAGAGGGAGTGAGGAAGAGGTTCAGTGTGGTTGGTGTGACCTGAGGAAGGGCCTCGGCTCAGCCAATTGCCAATTCTTGCTTTGTTTTTCCTACGTAGGTAGTCTGGCCCATGAGCTTTGGTGGGACTGTCTTCTCCGTGTCTTGAGGAGGGAAAAGACAAAGCATCACGTTTTTCCTTTTCAATGGTGAGGGAACGCACCGTTAGTCTCTCTCTGGGGTTGCTGTGAGAAGGGCAGAGAAAGTAATTGTTTAAAATTTTCTTTCTCTGTTGCAGCCCACAGAAGGGTTTTCAGCTGTGCCTGAGGCCAGCAAGACGAAGAGGGGCTGGAGCTGATCCCTGCTGGTACACTGCCAGCCAGAAGGGTTGCCCACTCTTTTCCCATTAGTGTTCGGGTGCCGGTCTGGGCACTGCCACCATGATTAAGGAGACCCTAATCTGAAGTGCTCTGCTAGCCAGGGTCCGTGCATGTACATAGTGTCAGTGCTTCTTGCAAGAAGTTCCTTTTTACTGACGACAAAAGGACGTGTCTTTAGTACGCTCTTTGCTGCTGCATCCAGTAGGTACAACAGTTGCTTGCCTAGCTGCCACACAATAGAAATCTGGGTTTCACTTGAATTCAAGGTTGTTGAAAGTGCCTTTATTGTTTTTATCTCCTCCCTTTCTCTCCCCTTTTCTTCTCCATAGACACATCAGCCCCCAGCGGAGTCTGAAAAAGAGGAAAGAAGAAAAAGGGG
>VYZV01029349.1:8598-60459 GCA_013401275.1 Pandion haliaetus | reverse complement strand
TTCCTCCTCCTTCTCCTCCTCCTCCTCCTCCAGGCTTCTGGAGCTGCCACGCTTGCTGTTGCTTCCTGGCTCACGGCTCCTTTTCCAGAGCTGCCAGCAGAGGCAAAAGAGCAGGACCAGGCCTCCAGCAAAGGCCCAGAACTGCCACTGCTGCAAGGCGGCGAAGAGCAGGGCTCTCCTGGCCACACTGCTCGGCTCCTGGGGGCGCTGCTCCGTCTCTTCAAGCAGCCGAGCCATTGCCTGGATCAGCTGCTCCACACACTGCTGCATGCACTGGCGCACAGCCGCACCCAGCTCATCTCTGACCTCCAGTGGCACCTGCATGATGCCCAGCACGCTCAAGGCGATCGCTATGACCAGAGCCATGACCTGCAGGACAGGGGAGAGAAGGGGGCTCAGTGGGGTGGGACAGGGGGAGCGGGAGCCACAGGGGCAGGTAGGAGAGGGGGCGAGGCAGCTGGGAGGCAGCAAGGCCTGCGCCCGGCCCACGGCGCTCCTGTGAGCGCCAGGCCCTCACCGCAGGGTCAGACTCCCCCCTCCCCGGGGGCCCGCGTTTCTGCCCCAGCCCTCGTCCAGCCCAGTCTCCCCGCCGCCTGCGCACTCACCGCTGGCCCAGGCTGTACTGGGGCAGCGCTGCCTGCTGGTGCCTCTTATAACCCGCCCCCATTGTGACTCGTCCCCTGTGCTGTCACAGGTGCCAGAGCGCATCACAGGCACGCCCTCTCCCCTCTCCCTCTCCCCTCTCCCTCTCCCGCTCCCCTTCTTCTTTTCTCTTCTTTCTCTGGGATTTAGTGTAATAAAGCATAAGATGGTAGAGCCTCTGTTTGGAAGAGTTTGCATGTTACCTGCTCATGTTCCTTCTGGGCAGGGATCAAACATAGCTGCGTATTTCTCTATAGGAATGAATCAAAAGCTTTGTTAGATGCTCCACAAGCAAATAAAGGTGTAGGCTATGTTAGAGTCTCAAGAAGTATTTGGCAGCTGGTTGGGGAGGAGGAACGGGACGTGGAACAGATGTTCTGAAGGTCCCTCTGGTCTGAACATCTGGTCCATCATTCCTGCAACTGGGAGAGTCAGGATTTGATGACCAGTTTCACGTTCCTGGAATGGCCATAATCTCCTCCCCAAAGGACGGTGAGCCAAAGCGTGGGGTGAGTAAGTGTGCACTTCCATTGACTTTTGGGCAGTGATTTCAACTTGCTGAAGCCAGCCTTCTGCCCCACTTGCTTGACTTCCAACACTTTGGAATTGCCTGCTCCTGCGCTCTTAGGAGATGGCTCTTAAAAAGTGGCCAGCATTCATGGACCTCAGTACCTTCAAAAGCAGAATCCCAGGGGACCTTACTAACTAGCTCCTTCAGCAGCCCAAAATCTGCTCTCCCCATATCCAGGGTCGAAGTTTTGCTGGCAGTTTTCCTCCTGTCGCCAATGATTTGAAACTCAAGTACTTTATGGTCACTATGGCCAAGACAGCCACCAATCACCCTCAATTGCTTTCCCTTTAATCCCCTTAAGCTAGCTCTCCCTAGGGGTTTCCTTTATAGGTGTGGGGGTTCGTCAGCCACTCCCATGCGAGCTGTGGGCTCCCGGCATGTCTCTCTCCTCCCCTGAGGTTTCCCTGGTTCAGGAAACCTCCCTGTACACTGCGAGCCTCTGCTCCACTGTGGATCCTGCTGGCACCACAGCTGCTCGCCTCGGCAAAATGGTTTGGCCCAAACCATTTGAGATTGGTATCCTAAGACCTTTTCTTTGTACTGATTCCTAATGGCTCATGTACCACAGGCCCCCCCTCCATGTTCATGACGGTGTGCATCTGGCCGGTTTTCAATTTCCCTGTGTCCTCCTCAGTGCAGCGAAGAGAAAAGAAACTGCACAATGGCATATAGTCCACCTACCTGCATATGCAAACAGGGGAGTTTGGAGAGAAGTCAGCTGGAAATCAGGCTGCCTCCTGGTACTGAAGTACAACAGCAAGGAAGTGAGTCATGAGACACCATGATTTAGATGCTGGTTTTGTCACAGAAACCATCCCTATGTATTAAAATACATTCACACACATACATAGTGTATGTGATAACTCAATCTCTGGCTGCTCAGCTTACTTACAGCAATTGCTCTTCGTTGAGGCAAAGCAGTTTGCAGATAACTTTTTTTTTGCCCTTTGCATCATCTGGCATCAAGGAGGCACTAAAGCAATCTGACTTTTTGCCTTAAAATCTCATGTGCACTCTTTATAGGACGGTGCCCTGATGCCATGTTCCTTTTTCAGGGCCCTTTGCTCACAGTTGTTAGAACAACTACACAGACCTTTTTTCCTATTGAAGAACTGCATAGAGCTCTGAAACTATATTCCAGCTGGGAACATGCAATTAATCATCACATGAGATAAAAGACTTCTTCCATATGTCTTCTGATGCATGCCACATTTACAGGTGTCCTTGCCTTGGATCCACATGCTTTCTGTGAGATGATAAGAGGAGAAGAGAAAGCTCAGCCTGATGTTCACCAAGCAAACTTGTGAATGTAGTTAGCCAATGCTGAAGGAAACTAAACTATTTCATGCTTTGAAATCCTTTACCAGATCTTGCTGCCTGTGAAACAAAGGAAATATGCAGCTTCTTTATTAAAATAAATGAATAATAACTGAATAATGAATATTAGTGATTAAAATCCCCAGTATCACAGCCCCATCTAATGGACTGGTTGAAAGATATTCAAAGAACCTACAAAGAGTCTATCTATCTCTTCTTTTGCAAAATAAGTTATTGTGATAAACAGGACCCTGTGGCATATTAAACTATTAATTATGAGCACAGGAGGCATTTTCTCTGAAAATTAAAAGGGTTGCAAAATGCTACAGCCTCTGGGAGGCAATTCTTAGAAGCAAAATGTAGCTTAGTGTTAGTGAGTCCTTTATCTACTGCCTTCAGTATTCTCTTGGCATGGATTAGCGTGGAGAGGGGAGTCTCCATATTTCTTAGTCGTGTTATCATTATGCCAATGACTCTGGAATGCCATAATCCTACAGAGCAGCATGGGCCCAAGGGAAAAGACAAGGAAATCACTGAAAGAAGAGAGATATCAATTAATCCAGGCTTCATTTTCTATTGTACATTTGAGCCTTTTTTTTTTTAATTTACGAAAAAATAGCAGGTGATATGTGACTTCCAGAGAAGTGTCTTGGCCTGCACATTGTCAGTCTAGGGGAAGACCAGCCTCAGGGCTGCCTGTGCTACATGTTGTGTGACACATCTACGTAAGCATGCCTGAAATGCTGTTATGCTGGTGCCATCATGATCATAAGGCTTGTTACCAACCTTTCATATCTCATAACCAAAAACCTGTGGATTAGTCTGCACTAAACACAGTTACTAGCAGTGGGATGCTGAGAGGAGTGGTGTCACAAGGTTTACAACTTGCTCCAGAGCTTCTGGAGGGAAGCAGAGGGACCCTTTTTGTTGCAGTGTGTGACAGATGCAGTAACTACTGGTTTGTAAACACATGCAAAGGTATTTTGGACCCCGGTAGTTTTTGTGATACTAGATCACTAGGAATTTCTAGTGCTTCTTCCTCTGAGCTGCTCTCAGCTTCTCCAGCAGTGTCAACTGAAAAAGTACATCTTCCCAGATCACTCAGAGCTCTGAGCCCCCATCACATTCAGTAGTGCTAATTAGGCACCTCACTCCTGAAAACAGGAAGAACTAGGCAACAGAAGCCCTTTATAGGTGTTCTCATCCTGAGAACCCACTTTTGTTCTCTTCTGAAGGTTTCCCAGCACTTTACTCAGCTCGTTAAGAAAAAAGCTCCAGCAAGATCTCTAATATGTCCCCTGTGAGACTGAGTGTCCAGACACAAACAAGGTCTTTTTTGCACCAAATTCATAAATCACTGCTCTGTATCTTACAGGATTTCTGAATTGCGTATATGACTGTAATATTTACCACGCACTTACCTTAGGGCCTGGTGCAGACTTTGGTAAGAGAAAACGTGCTGGTGCAAGCTCCGCAAAGCCCGGCCAGGGAACCACCAGAGCTGGAACATTTGGTCTCCTTAAATTAAGAGACCCTCAGATAAATCCTTGCTTAATTCAAGATCATTTTGCAGGAGAGATCACTTCAGAAGGAGCGAATGTTGCACGTTGACCATTGCTGCCTACCTTCTCTGGTGTTGGAAGGATGTGGTGCAAGCATTTATCTTCTGGAGGCACAATTATTTCAGCAGCCACAAAAGCTCCATCTCACTGACCAAGTGCCAGATTCCCATTTGAATGGCATCAGTCTCCTTTCTGGACCTGTACAAAACATTCACAAGGAAACACCTCAGGATTAATTAGGGAAATGTTCCTGCTTGGGTTAATGGCTTTGCCCTGAGACTGACTTTTCTGGTATGGATTCATTCACCCTCGAGGGGCAGCGGGGGCTGAGAGTGCTGCTCCAGGCGTAGGACACTGCAACGGGCTGTATGGTCACAGGGACAGGGCGTGCAGGTCCAGGCAGCCATGCCCAGATGCATGGCCACTGGTTACTGAGCTTTACGTCACCTCCTCCAGAGCCACCACAAAACCAGAGCAGAAAAAGGCAGGCAGACAACACCATTCCCATTACTGAGCAGCACCATCTCTCCTAATTGCCACATGTGGAACGACAGTCCCAGCTAATTAGAAGGTCATTAGGGAGGAAGAGGCTGAAGCAATCAGGATTTCTACATAGTTCGAGTCCCAAGTTCAGGGCCTGGCTGCAGCACCCCGGCGCATGCCCACTCTGGAGCGCTCATCAGAAAACAGGGGCATCTAGTGGCTGCGTCAGAAATTTCAGTAAACATCACCATTCCCTTGAAAAAATGTGAGAATTTGCCTTTTTCCCTCTCTCAGCTCTAAAAATAAAAATATTTTATTCCATAACGTTACCTGAAGGAGGAGGGAGAGGGACAAATCCTTGCTAGATTTCACCTCTTGGAGCAGCGTTTCCGAGCTGGCTGTCATGTTCTGCAGTGGTGTAGCCAGGTTAAGTGATGCTGCTGCTGATTTCTGCTGCGGTTGCTGCTCTGGAGAGCCAGACCTGCTGCCCTCAGACCCAAATCCCATGCTGATTCATTGCAGGCGAAATGTTGCATCTCTCTATGCTGACCAAGGCAGCGTTTGCAGGCAGAAACTGTTTGCACAGGTTTCCAAGGCTGTCTGCTCCCAGCCTTTGGCCCTTGTGCAGTGACTGTGCACCACAACACCGCCGCTATGTGCGGTATCTGCGCTGGCCTGGGCTCTCCAGCTGCTAGTGCTAACGAAGTATTGCACTTGCTGATGATCAGCCCATGCAGTACTGAGCTGTAGCCTGGATACAGCCAGGCCACCAGAGCTGCACACCACACAGCAGCGAGTTAGGGACAGGGAGGGAAAGCAAGGTCTAATGTGTGTTTTGCTCCTGTGGTTCCTGCTGCCCAGCGTTACCCACCCAGCTGGGGACCCTGTGACACCAGAGCAGAGCAAGGCATTACAGCAGCTCCCCCTTCCCTGCTCTGGGGAGGGGACCCATGCTTTCCTTCTGGACAGGCACCTTCCAGACCACCAAGGGGTTTTTTTCCTGCAGGGAATAAAAGGGAGAAGAGTGGAAATGCAGGTGACGAAATATTGTTTACTTTAATAGTAGGGATATGTTGCAACTCCAGGTATAGTTCCCCTATACAAGACTCAGAGCCAACACATGCCTGAAAAGCAGTCCTTGCACACAGCACTTTTGGACCTAATCACATCCTAGGCCTTGCAAATGGGACTATCTGGTACCTAATCGCCCCCTGGCAGTGACAGCTTTCAGTGCCTCTTGCTCTGTTAGGTTCCCATCAGCATCACTGGCTTAGTGTAATCTTAACAGTTGGACTCAATGATCTTAAAGGTTTTTTCCAACCTAAATGAATCTATGATTCTATGATTCTAGTCTATGAATTTGCCTGCTTCCTAATGTATGGACAGAGTTGGCATATTGCGAAGGGACTATCACATAGCCGAGTCCCATGTTTTCCTATTTAATCGTTAAACAGAGGACAGCCCAGTCTCCTGGGCTGTCAGGCATGTAACAAATGCAAACCTCATTCTTTTATTAAGCAAAAGGAATAAGGGAGAAGGCACAAAGCAAAAAATTGAGTGCTGAATGCTAATGGGACTGTTGCTGTTATGCAGTTCTCTACAGAAAATCAAAGACAAATGATAATACTAGAAAGGCACATTATTATTTTATAGGCTTAGCCCCGAAGTGTGAAGAGAGAGAAAAACATGCACAGCTGTTTTTCCCTTCTCTGGCCACTTCTATGTGCCTACAGGATACATAATTTTGCAAGGTCTGTACATGCTCCTTGAGTCATGACTTGACTCACAGGTAAACTCCAAAGCCTGCATTCACCAGACAGCCTGTTTTACTCACAGATGTGCATAGTATGTATAAATACTATTTATGTTGGTAAATTTAGGAGGCTGGCACTCAGCTAAGAAAGGAGAGGTCTGCAAGGTGGTTACTGCTGTGACTGCCATTCAGGTGGACACAGCCAAGCTCAGCTCAGGTGAGTGCACCCAAACCCATCTGGCAGTGGGTCCATGCAGGAGGGAGCACAGTCATGAGCTGCCCTGAGAGGTGGTGAAGCAAGTCAGCCATGAGCCCATGCTCAGCTGTGGCTGGTTCCAGCAGAGGTTTGGAGTTAGTTCAGATGTGTCATGAGGAGTCGGGAGATCCCCTCCTGTTCCTGATCTGCGAGAAATAGATACACAGAGTTGATACATATTTGAAAACATTTGTTATCTGCTATCTTGCAGGTTTTTGTCACATACCCACATGCACACAGCAAAAATGCACACAAATACGATGTGCCAGGTGAGGTAACATTGATAATAATTTTGATAGCAAAGCTTTGAGCTAAATGGCTTTTAAATGGAAGGAGTTCAACCTACAGCACAGTTATATGTGAACAAGGACATTTTTATTCGCATCCCTGTTACAATGTGGAAAATAACTACCGTGGGTCTGTGCATTCTGCCAGGGATGGCCTCCCCTTGGTGCATGTCTGAGGCTGCCATGTGGACACAGACCACCCCACAGAGAAGCAGCTCTCCAGCCTACTCTTCCTTTCCTAGTGGCTCCAGCCAGCTGCATGGATCCAGTCACCTTTTAATACCTTTAATTTAAAAAAAATGAGAAAACAATGCACGAATTTGAAGGAGAAGCTGGCTTGTTCTGGTCACTCCTTGTAAGAGGAGGAGCTGGAGAAGGTCAGTGCAAGACCAGCAAGGGTCCATCTCACTGGAATTGGTGGCATGGGCAGTGCTCCCTTTCCAGACAGCTGTGATACCTGCCAAGGTAACACCAGGGACTTGCTGCTGACCGTGCAGGTGCATCTTGGGTGGAGAAAGCACTTGGCAATTGGATTTGTCTCCCTGGGTTGGTCTGAGCTCACCTTCATCTCTGCAGTTGTTGACCTGACGTGATGCTCGGTTTCCTTATGAGAGGAATAAGTTAAGCAGCATTTTGATGGCAAAGGGTAGGAATCAGTCACCATAGGCAGGGACTGCTTCTTGCTCCCTGTTTTTCCTGTGCACTAGTGGGCGTGTTCAGGCCCTATTGAATATATAAGCACCTTCTGCAATGCCTCAACACTGAAAGGGAATTTTAATATTAATAATCCAGGAAAGGCTGTATTTACTGTAGTGAGTTTAAAACCCTCAAACCCACTGGGAGACTGCCCTGGCAAACAGCTCCACCTCTCCAAGGCCAAGGTGCTGACAGGGGCAGCTGATAGGTAATGCCCTGTGCCATCATGTCCAGCCATGTCATGCTGCCATGTGGCCAGCATAGCTGCTCTCCCCAGACAGCTCTTGAGCTCGTCCAAGAGCTTGATACTGTGGGAACGGCAGTGAGCCACCACAGATCACTCACAATAATTAACTTTGGGACCATGCTTTTCTCTTGGCAATCGTCCACCAACACACTCAGTCACCATGGCTCAGGTGACAATTCTGCCATGTGTTAAGCTGCAGGAACCCACTTGTGTGTCTGAGCTGCAGCGATATGCTAATATTTTAAACATTTTGATCTATTACTTATCCTCCAGCTAAACATAAAGGTCTTTTTTACCTACTTTTCATTTCTTTTCTGTGCTGCTGAGAGGAGCCGGCATCTGCTGTGGTGATGAACGACCTTGCATGAGCCCATGTAAAGGCCAATGGTTCTTGGCAATCCAATCTACCGGCACCTGTTCTGCTTTCTGCAGCAGGAGCTGCAGGTGCTCTGTGCTGGTTCCTCATTGATCATTGCGGATACTGGAAAAAAACACTTCTTCCCACTGGATTTGGTCAGGAGCTGCTGTGTACTTCGTCAGGTGTGAGACCGAGCCCAGAGCAGGGAAGCTTGTACTCTGCTACAAGTCTCCTCCATTTGTTTCACATTTCCAGCTCCTTGATAACATACCCAAGGCTACGATCTATCAAGGTTATTGCCCACTTTCCTCCTGGGAAGCTGATCCTGATCTGTCAGTGTGACAGGAGAGGCAATGGCTGCATGAGAACCTGTATGAAACAGTAGCCTGTGGAGACTAAAGCTCTTGTCACTCTTAGAAAAAAAACATGCATCTTATCCCCACGTAACAGAAGTGCAAAGAGTGGGTTAATGAGTAGCTCACAAATCTGTGTGTCCCAGCAGCCGCTTTCAGAGCTGGCTGTTTGATTTCTAAACTCTAATGAAACTGCAAGAGAGGAAAGGCTTCCGGATTTTTTCCGGAAAGGCAAGGAAAAGATTTTTACAGCCACAAATATCAACGCACACTTAGCTCTGTCAGTTACGGAGAAGAAGCAAGGTCCTGAGGTTCAGGCATGTGCCTGGAATGCCAGAGCTTTGCAGATTTTTAATGCTTGAAGTAATTTTCCTAATCCCATCTAACTTCTCACATGGCAGAGACCAAAGGAATTCCCTCAGCCCCTCTTCAGCAAGGCTGTAGCTTTGGTTACATTGACAGCTTATTTTCCAGAAAGATATCTTTCCTGAAATTATTGGAATGTAGAGCTGTGTTTGGTCCCTAGCACAGGCACAGGCTATAGGCAGCTCATCAGTGCCCTCCAGCCAGGTCTGCACTGTGGGATTCAGGAGTGCTGAGGATGGCGCAATGTGATACAATGCCGGTGCCTCGATTTCCCCTATGTTAAGTGGGGATAATGTCCTGCTGTTTCCACAGCTGTTCCCTCCCCAGTGCACTCAGACTTTGGACATTTCCATGCATGGATCTGCTCCTGCACTTTCACATGTGTGGAGGCTCTTCATTCCTCCCGTGGTGCTGCTGCTACTTCTCCTCTGGTGCTGAACAACAAGGTCTTAGCAGGGCTGCACCACCGTGGATGTCAAGCCACCATGCTGGGGAGCTGCACTTAACTGCGGATAAAGACAATGCCTTGCTGAGGAGATAGGGATGGACGTCATAACACAGAGCCTTCAAACAGTCTCCTTTCCAGCAGCCCCATCCCATCCCTTTTCTCACATGGTAAATGTGCCTCAGAGGTGGCTTGCTGGCCTGCTCCCCTATATCCTATACAATGACTATTAAAGCTCTGCTTACAACAGCAAGAGCGGGTAAGGGCCCTTTACACCACCGTCCTCCAGATCTAGCTACACCAGCAGAATGGTTTGCAACATTGGCCCAGAAATCTTCTCCAGCGTTAAACACTGTTGTGCAAGAACACTGTGTAAGTTATTGCAGGTTTCTGCTCAGACAGGACTTTGATTAGGATTTTGCTCATATTATTACAAACTCCCATCCTTCACATCCTTTCAGTTCCCTTCCCTGTCTGCAGAGAGTTCAGTCAGGGCCGCCTTTGCTGCATTTAATCAGCCTAGGCATATTAACTACAAATTCCTGCAACAATTTAAACACTTAGGTCTCATATACGTGCCCATAACTAATGATTACTGATTTTTTTACTTGGAAATTTATCAAGAGCATTGAATAATTGTTCAGCTCCCCATTCCGGATGGCATTGGAATGAATTATATTAATTTACAAAGTTTTGATAGAGATCTGAAACGTCCCCTTCAGTGTTGTATGGGGATGTCTTACAAATAATTAATAACATTTACTGTAAATGTCAGTGTGAGGTACAACAGTACGATAACTTCATTTTAATGAGGAAAAAATGGAACCCTGATATTTTCAGTCCTGGGCCAGCAATCCAGCTTGCTCTCTTCACTGTGCTTTCTGCACAGATTTCACCACAGTCATGGAGCTGAGGGGCTGCAGTGTTAATTTCTGGATTACTGTCCCCTTTACACATCGGTGGCATCTTTTTAATCACCCGCTGGGCATACATTTAAAAAAATAAATGTTTCAATAGAGATGCAAGAGTTATGCTCCCCCCTAATGTGACAATGTTCATGTTGGGCATTAAATCATTTGACCTCAAAAAAGCACACACAGTTACGTTAAGGGAGGGTAGAGGGGTGGGGCTCAAAATGGTCTAAACTTGTGAAGTCGCTAGTCGTGTAAGGTGTCTCGATTTCAGAAGGTCCCTCTTGAAATACCTCCAGGGCCTCACTTAGAAAGGACAAGTGCTTAGACCCCTCTGACAGACGTGCTGCCTTAGCATATTTCAGTTTGGGTGACAGGCTATGGGAAGTGCAGCCCTGCCCAAGACTTGCTTGTAGCAGGGAACAGCGTTACCAATAGCTGATTAAAAGTTTGGCCAATGGCTCCTAGCATAACTAAGGCTGAATTTTGCCAAGATATTTATATAGTAATAGCGGCAGGGCGGTGGGGAGGGGGGTGGGGGGAGAGGAGAATTCAGAGCATAGTAGGGGCTGGGTCTGTCTTCAAGCCCTGGCATAGTTTTGCCTAGAGCTCATTTTGTAGCAGAGTGATACAGGACTGTGTACAGAGCTTCTCTGGGGGAAAATAAAAACAGTCGTATTACAGTACTGATAAAAACGACTGTTTCTATGTACACAGATCTTAGAAACTTTTCTAGTACAAAATTAGCTCTGGTTTTATGTCATCACTTACAACACTCAGCTCTGACAGTTGGCAAATAGCTGACCTGTATATGCGCAGCCTGCTTCTGTAATTATATTTAACAGACTTAAATGGTGGCTTTAGAGGCAGAATTTTTGAGAATATTTTAAGAATCATACTGTCTAATCCAGACATCCATCGCTATAATCCCATAAAGTCTGTGGGCTATCATGCCAGAAAGAGTCCCTAATTTCCATACCAGCCCTCCAGCAATAGGGAAGGTACTGATTATTCCTCTCTTTCTCTTCACTCATTTCCCTTTGCCAATGTTTTTAGAATATAGTCCTGCAAATATGTCAAACTCTGAGTTTTGTCAGGACAGCTGTTAATCATATGGCAATGATGCCTTTTCTGATGGATGTTTCTGTTATCACAATTGAAGTTTTGTCTCTTGAAATTAAGAAACAGTAATTAAAGTATTTAGTGCCGTGGGCTGATAGAATTGTTTTGACACTGGTTCTTAAAAAACCTGAAGTACTCCATCTTCCTTCTCAGCACTGTCTTATACAGCAACTTCAGAAAAATAATTGAGAATTGTAAGTCATCTGGGGCTATGATTTGATTGCATTTGAAGTGACTTTAAAGGGTGAAGAAACATCTGGCACCTTTTAAAAAGTAATGTTTGTGAAGAAAATACAGAAGAAAGAGAATATTGACAAGATGTGGTAAACAACCAACCATCATAAAGGCAGAAAATGTACCATGGAATATTTTTGTTTGTTGATATCATGAAACACTCAGTATCTCTAGGAAAAGCTGTAAGAAGTAAAGGGGCAGGTTGGAGACAATCCTTCAGTCTCTGGTCTGTTGTATTTTTCCCTTCATGATTATGACAAATGACATAATTCTGCCCTACTTTTTCTGTTGTAAAGGAGACTAGACTGAGATGCTGCAGGGCTTAACTCTTTCCTATATGTATAGTCCTATACAAATAGGTGCGCATGTATGTAGGCACAGTATTTTGGAGCAGGTCAGAAGTGGATGAACCAGAATAAAAAGTCATCTAGGGGGCCAGGCCTGCCTGATGTATGTGATGCAGGCTATGATAGCAAGTGAACGCTTCTGAAGAATAAGGAAACTCCTCCTCTCTGGATGCATTTTGTTTTCTCCTCTCCAAAATTAGCAGGAATGGAGCTGCTAAACTGTAGCAGACTTTCTTGGAGGCACTGCTGAATGAAACCTCCTGCACAGCATGGAGATCCTTATGTATCTGGGTGTTCATTGCTTTTTCATGCTGTTTGGCAAAAGGAAGCTGGGCATAGGACAGGTTGGACTATCACCTCCCATGGAGAAGGGAATAACTCCAGGGCAGAGGAAGCAACGAGCAGCAGAGCAGTGCAGGAACACCCATTGCCCAGTATGTCCAAGGTGTCAACTTCAAGGAGCAAGACACTAAGCTGTCTTAATTTGCCCTGGAGAAACATTTAGGAAGTGGAACATTTAAATGCCCCATTCGTTCAAAAAGACTGGGCTATTTAAGAACAGTCTTGATGAAGGAGACCTTGATCCAGAAAATCATCTTCATTCAGGATACTACATATTGGCTTGTCTTAAGTGTACATCTAAGTGCTCTTCTCAAAGCTGGTGCTGCCAGATCAGAAACAGCAAGACAGAAAAGAGGAAATAGTTTTTTGAGCATGCAGCAGAATCAAAGAAATAATCAGCATGGCCCTGTGCATTGGAGATAGGGGTTAGAAAAACGATAGCCGTGAAAGTACCAGGCTCTGGGTCTTGTGAGCCTGAGATGAGGTGACAGAGATGTATAAAGATACAACTGGGGTGTTAGATACATGGAAGACATGTCATTTCAGGAGAAGCTGTCAGGCTGAAAGCTTTGGATGGGGCTTTTTTTTTTAGTTCAGAGCTTGTGGATATAATTATGACAATTTTCATAAAAGTGAAGTGCCTGGTACAACTTAATGTGGATTGGCGGGAGGGTCTGAGAGAGCTCAGTGTGTCAGAGCAGCAGAGGAGAGTTGGAGCACAAGCTGCTGCTTGTGGGGTATGTGAAAGCTGGAGCTGCGCAGCGGGAGGGCTGCTCAGCTAGCAATGGCAGTCCCCCAGCCCCAGTGCTCAGTTTCTAAAGCAACACGTGGGCTTTCCAATGAAAGATGTCTAATTCTCAGTATTTCTGTACACCCACCTTCAGAGCCAGATCCCACTAAATGCTGGCAGGTCTGCAAACCTTACCAGCTCCTTAAGAAGCACAAGAGCACTTCTGCAAACCCCACTACCACTGGGATTTTAGGAGCCCATTGGGCTGACTGCTGAACTCAGTCCTGTTAGAGGTCAACATGAGCCATTGTCACCTACCAAAAGTGGGTCTCATTCCTCTGCGGGTTTCCTCTCACTGCCCCAGGTTTTGACAACCAGAAGAGGTGAGTAGAGAAGGTCTCGGCAGGCTTCCTCTCTGCCACGCTGCCAGATGGTGCTCAGCACTTATCAGAAATAGCTCTGTTATCAAGAGAAGGTGGTGACTGAGTCTAAACCGCATTGTGCCCTGGGGTGAAAGAGCCAAGCTTGAGATGTTAAGGGAGTTGATGCCCTCGTAAGATTCCTCTTCTTTCCCATTATCAAGTAAACCAAATATATCTTCTAATTGTTGAGGGGTGGAAGATCGTTTGTTTGTTTGCTTGTTTGGTTGTTTGTTTTTACCAAGCCACAAGTTTTCTGGTAGCAGTGGAAAGGAGGAGTTGGAAAAAAGGAGTTTGGTCAAGTGTGGGGTGAAAGATTACAATACAAGCTCTTACTATCCTAAGTCATTCAGAGCCATAAGTGGACTAAACTGTGCAAGTGAACGCTGTTTTTTCTAATATGACCATAACTGAAGCAGTGGGCAGTTGTGCACACTAGAATTCTTTTGGAACACTTCTACATAAGTACCTCAACACAAAATTAAGGCCTAACTCTGGGCCCCCAAGAGTGAAAATTCTGGCTTGTACTCTGCCTACATACACTCAAATTAATGCATAATGCAGCAAGTTTCTTCCTCGCCCTGCCTGTCCCTTTCTCTTTCTCACACACACACATGCACGCACGCAGCTGAACTCCCACACAAGTTCTGTGGGGAAATTACAGCCTGCTCATGTCACTCCCTTCATTGTCACTGAAATAGTGCCATAGGTCTGGAAAGTGCTCTCTCTGAGCAGTACCAAACTTTTTTACAGCTCAGGAATATCTTACTTCAATAATATCTAAATTAGAGTTTTCTATGTAAATCAATGAATTTTTTTTTTTCTTCCAAAAACCGGATTGCAGCAACACTAGTCATAAATTGTAGCTTTCATGTTGGCAAATCTTTTGGAACTAGGCATGAAGAACCAAATTTTCTGTTGTCAGGTCACATTAACTCCAGGTTTTCTCACAGGCAAATTGTGTCTTGAATGCTGTGTATGATTCACAAAAAAAGGCCTTTCTCCATGTAAAGCATCAGCTCCCATTAAGCAGAAGAAATAAATGGCCGCATGCAAAAGATGTGAGCACGTGGCTTATGAATAATCAGAACAACTTTAGAAAAATCACCTCAGAGCATGGCAAACAGCAATAATGCACTCAGATGAATATCTCTGATCCTCCAAGACCAATGCAAGTGGCCTCCTCTCAGTATTGAAAAGGGGGGACAGCTCATGGCTTGTTATCAGTGGTGGTGAGAGGGATGTTTAACGCTGTGAATCTGCAGGGAATCCCAGTGGTGGAGGTGAGCAAGGAGCCTCAGTGGTCAGCAGGAGCCAGGGCAAGTGACTGCCAAGGGACAGTGGTGGAAAGGTTGGAGGTAGGCAGCAGTGTAGGAAGTATGCAGAGATGGGCTTGGAGAAAATTGTATCATTGTAAATCAGGGATGGCTAACTTTAAAGAGACTGAGGGCTATGACTATAATATGTCCAGCAGCATAGAACAATGGCTTTAAAAAATGCTTTGTTCAGTATTTCATGAGGAACCTTGCCATAAATACTCCTACTCCACTCCCTTTCTCTTTGAGTTGTGGCAGGGATGAGGAAAATTACAGCCCAATGCATCCTTCCACCTGAATACAATATATTCCTGTAGGACTTTAAGAAGTTTGCTAATTGCCTGCAGCCTCAGCCATAAGCCTGCAAAAAATCACCATGTCCTACTACCAGCAGAGCTCTAGTTCTTGCTGCCATCATGCTGCAAAATGGAAGACTTTGCCCTCTCTCCTGTCCACCCCAGGTGTCATCTACAATCCTGCTAGACGTGTGCAGTATGGAAAATTATATTGCCGCAGATTATAGGAAAGTAGTCATGATTCAGGCCTAAATTAGGAGGTCTTGCCACTTACACAGGATTAATGGAACCCTAAGAAACATCCTGCGGGGTTTTTTTTGCCCTTCACAAGGTATACACCCACAAAGGTTTCTTGATCTCTGAGTTTATTGTGGCTTCTCCCTATCAAATGGATTCTGAATGATTCTTTCCTTATTTCAGCCCCCAGGCAGGTATTTCTATCCTCAGCCCTGTGCCCACTGAACACCTGATTGGGTCTCTTCTGGTTACTCAGCCAGGCTTGAGAAATTGGAGAGATACACCAACATTCCCAGGTAAACCATATCAATGTTGACTTGTAAATCTCAGATACTTTATTCCTCCAACAACACAGGGGAAACTCATGAAGCGCATGATGTTGGATATGGAAAATACCTGACTTCACCATTTTTCTTCACATGAAAATGCAAAATGATTCTCCCAGCTTTTCCACCAGGATATTTGGGAAGGTACCACCAGAACTTCACCAGAAAGCAAAACTATAACCACAAAGAGATCTCAGCAATGCTGTCAGGTCCCCATGGAAGGTATTTCCTTTGCTTTGTAGATCAGAAAATGACAGAATTCAAACATTTGTGTGCAAATGAAAAATGAGAATCAGTTAGTACAGTTCAGACTCACTGCAGCCAAATTAAGTAGAAAATGAAATATTTTAAGAAGCATCCTATGGTAAGTGAATTTGAATTAGCTGCAAACATGGATGATTTTCTTCCAATCGCCAGACCACACAGAATAGCTGCCTGGATTTAATTCCCCCTTTATATCACATATGTCTTTCCTTTATTTCCTGGCATAGATAGATGTGTGATTAAACTATCACTTTTGATATCCCAAAAAGCTGAGGAAAGGAGATTACACCATAAATCATAAAAATCCTCCTTTCCACTTGTTTGCGAGTTTTAGACAGCTTTAAATTTTTTCTCTTGTGATTACAGCAAATTGTAATAGAGATAAAACATAAAGTGTTATAGGTGTGGTTTAGAGTCCTGGATTTATGAGATCAGTTTATAGGGATAATTTTGCAACAAATGCAAAGTCATTTAGAGTTTTTTAGTTGCTATGAAGCTGTTAGATTAAAATACAACTTAAATTTGTTACTTCTTTGTGCTAGCAGAAGTGAAAAGATGACATCCCACCGAGCTGGTCACTATCATTTTTCATTTTACTTTTTGGGGGCAGGATTTCCCAAATTCAACCTCCGTTAGTATATCTGCTGCAGCTACCCTCAGAATTATATCCTGCATGTCGAAGTCCAAGACCACCGGCAGCGCTGGGAGCCCTTGGGTGTTGATGGTTATTGAATTACAGTTCTGGAGATCCGGGGTCACCCTTCATGGTAGCGAGACCTGTGTACACAGTGGTGGTGCCTACAGCTCCACAACACCTCTCCCTCTGCATGTGTGCCCTGCGTCCACTGCTGCACTGGGGCCACAATTTCAGCACACGATCCTGTCATGTGGAGAGAGGCTTTGCCATCTGATCCTCTGTGGCTCACAGGGAGTTCATAGAGGATGAGCCTGAACATCTGTGCTCTCAGGCCCCAGTCCAAAAGGAAAAACTCGCTCTGAGTTGGGTAGGATTTGAATCAAGTCCTAGACTGGCTTAGGACAGATCAGCAAATAAACACAGGGTAAATACAAACCAGGTGAATAGGACCTGACACGTACATGAGTCATTTGATCTGCTGCTGAATTAGAGGCACAGAAAGAAACTCCAATAGCTCTGCTGTGCCTGATTAATTTTACAGGGTGAAATCGTACACCCTTCTTGACTTTCAGGACTAGCACAGAGTAGTGGTTAGGTGTTTTTGCTCCCAGGTTTCTCACAGTCTGCACCCAAACTGTGAGGCAGTTGGGTCTCCAAAAGGGGCCCTGGTGGGAGCAGGCACAGATGCAGTCAGGGCATCCTCATCAGCCAAGAGAAGTTCTCAGTCAGCCAGTTCGAACATAATCATGGACTAGACATCTTGTGTCTCATGTACAGTCTAATTGTGGCACCATGAATGAGGAGGAAAAATACAGCATCAGATTTCTATTAATCCAAGAGGAGGAAATACTTTGTATAATACTATGTGTCAACCAACAGAAGCTGGTAATAAGCTATTAGGTGCTGCTACCAGCTTCCTCCTCCACTCCGCAGCAGCTAGTGGGGACTCCATATGCATCTGTATGCACTCCATATCCACACACTTCTTTTCTAACCATTTCAGTAAACCTTGGAGTACGGGGTGTTTCTGAAGAGAAGCACTGTTCTGAACAGATGACCAGGTATTAGGACATCTGATGAACACAATACAGGGACCAGGAGAGATATACAGGTACATATGCACATCCCTGCAGTGGTGCAGGGCATGGCCTTAACACTGGAGAGGGTAACTGGCATTTCAGCAGCTTGCAGAAAGGTATGCTACATTAACGGTTGGACTCAATGATCTTAAAAGTCTTTTTCCAAGCTAAATGACTCCATGATTCTATGATTCTGTGAGAACACATTCCCAATGAACCATTCAAACTGGATGAATAATTTGGAATAACATTTATACAACTCTGCTTGTTTTAACTGTGTGTAAATATCAAGTATTTTTTGAGGTGGACTGTAGCCTCAAAACCATTTATACAGTCACTTCTTTTTTAACCCCTTTTAACCCAGAAATCAAGGGACTACTCACAGCTGAATGAAAGGCCTGCTGGCTCAGAACCCTTAGTCCCAAAATAATGATGCAGTCCATCGGTCACTAGTGCTCTGTTTGCAATGGTTATTCAGGATTTGTTCAACTAGATTCACGGGATAAGTAATCTCAGGTGGCTGTGACTTGGTAGCTTGGTTCAGAGCCATTAATAAACTGTAATAATTGTAATAACTGTAATGCAATTGCAGATATCAGTATCCTTCCTCTTACGTTTTGTTACTTTTGTATCTTGCCCTTGGCCAGACCAGGTGGTCTCTGGACAACTCCAGGCCTTGGTGGAGGTGCAGAACAAGCACTGAGGCAATGTGTGAAGGCCTCCCAATAGAGGGGTGCACACCCACCCACTGAGAGCTGAAACCCCCCCAGGATGAGTATATGGGGATCTCAAATGTGGCACTTGACTGTCAGCATCAGGACTGGACTATCCTGGAATGGGACTCCATGGGACAGAGAATTTATCTACCTATGTACACCAATTTGTACTGTGGAGCCACTTTGATTTGCAGTGAGTACTGAGTGAGAGCCCTGTGTTGTTGCACTGGAGTTACTCTCTTGTATACAACAGTTACACTTTCTGATACCTGTAGTTACCTCTAAATCTATAATGAGCACATTCCCCATGTTTGAGAATCTCTCCCATGTTAATACAATATAATTAAAACAGCCCCTGTTTCAACAGTGTCTGCATTAAAAAGGAACACCAAAGAGACCATACTAGGTGAAGACAGGTTAATAATAGGTCATGTGGTTAATCTTCCAGTTACAAGGGCAAACGCTAATTACAGGACTGAGAAGGGAAAGGGCAGCCTGATTGCAATGTGATTATGGTGACCTTGTTAAGGAGTGATCCAAGTCATGATGGGGGCCTCAATAAATAAAGATAATACATCCCTTAGCACCTCCCACTGAATATCAGATGAATGCTGAGAACAGCGTTAGCCTGCTCTGCACACCAGGCTCTGAGGACGGAGGCTGAGCCGTGTTATTCTCCAGCCCTGTCTCAGCTCAGCAGGATTGCTGGCTTCTCTTTCTGCTCACCGAGAAAAACATAAGCACTGGCTACTGATAACAAATATATCATGTTGACTTCTAAAGGGCTCCTCAGTACAGTGTGTTACAAATTACAGTGAACTTCAACATGTTTGATCATTGGATATGTGGCAGAGCACTGTGATTCACCACATTGCCAATGGCATGGGGAGAATTCCCAGGGAGCTGCAAAAATACTGGTACCATCTAGACTGAAAAATGGCAAAAACTCGACCTTTTTTCTGCTCTTTTTTTAGCCCTGAGTATAAACTCTGTTGCCCAGGAAAGCATATCCTACAGATTATAACAGTTTCATTATCTCAGCAGAGAACTTGCTGTCTGTGCTACAAACTGGTCCGTGGAGAAATTACCAGGCTCCCAAATTTAATTAGGGCAGGACTCAGACAGGGAACACAGTGAGGTTAACACAGATGTCTGTATGTCCCATCATTCTCACATCCTGTAATAAACAGGCATTTGGGGAACAGTATAAGTCAGTACTGGAAGCAAACAGTCCTGCATTATAGACATGAGACTAGTGCCTGCTAAACACTCATAAAACCACTTGGGTCATTGGTATGGAAAGCCTTTTGTTACTCATGATGATTTTGTATGTTAATTGAGGACAGGGTTAATATGAAAAGCAGTGTCTCCAGACACATCAGGGCTATATAGAGCTCCTTGGTCTGGCAGCTTGCTGGCTAGATGTGAGCAGGGTGAGAGCAATGACCGGCGCTATTCAAATTCTCTTCATTTCTGGTTTTAAAAAGTGTGCAAAAATGTTATCTACTTCGGATATATTTTTTTTTTAAACTACATTTGCTTTTATCTAAATCTATATGTTGTTAAACAGAAATGTCATGGTAACTGCCACATGCACAAGGAAACCATTCCTCTGGGTTTAGTTACACCTATAAATAAACTTCTGGCTTAGCTGCGTAAAGCCCTGCTCTTGGGTGTCCAGAAGGTAACAGGGCATTTCTTCAGCTGCCTGCAATGTTGGTTTGAGAACTTGCTGTGCTGGGGGGCTTGGAAGACTGCAGGCCACCAGCTAAGGTTTCCAGAAATGGGAAGAGTGTGGGAAGAGCACTGGAACCCTGAAGGTGTGAAGGAAATCTGTGACAGCTGTTTCTGTGTAGGTGTGTGTGCGCAAAAATGCAGAAAGCAATTAAACTTTGACATTTTTCTCTGAGATTTCACTCATGAGGATTTCCTATTTAATATCAAAATAAACTCCAATTAATTTGTTCCATTCTATTCACCCTACATGTTGTATTGCAGGTGCTGATAGAAAGCAATTTCACAGTGATCACACATAACCAAAATACATTTACAGGGTTATTCCACTAGATCCCATGCTACCTTCTGCAGTGCCAATTACCCACCTTTGAAATGTCCACCTGGATGTTAGAGAAAGCCAAAACAAATGTATAAGGATAGTGATTTTCTATTCCTGCCATTTCTTTCTACTGTTAATTATGTCAGGTTAGAATATCCCAGGAGCAGAAATGAGTTGCCGGAGAAAGGATCAGAGATCTGGTGATTTTCCATGCATGAATTTTCTGTCCCCCCATGCTGAAAGGTGAGCTGCTTTGAGAGGAGGTAGTGGGTTTTGCCCCTAAACCTCCAAATATTCTCAAGATCCAGAACAAGGCCACGATACAGCAACTGAGGAGTGGATAAGACCCCAAAGTCCCTGTCTTTCAGGCATGTGCAGTCCCACTCATAAATGGCCCAAACTCTGTTTGCTCACCTCTGCAGGAGAGTAACTCCTGCAAGCGCCTGGGGAGTGAAGGAGGGAGGGAAAGGACCCAGTGAATTCCCAGGAGCCAGGTTGCTGTAGAAGACTGTTGCCACCTTGGGTGAATTTCACTCTTTCTTCAATGATACAGAGTCACATTTTACAAGTTTTGACAAAGGTCATTTTGCAAAGATGGCTAAATTGAACCACAGAGCTGTAAGGAGGGCTCAGATACACCATTCTGGACCTTACCAGCTTTGAATTACCCCTGATTTCAGGACTTATGTGATTGTATCTAATAAAACCTAACTGTTTATTTCATTGTTTTTTTATTTGAACGCTGAATAGTAAATAATTTTCCCTGGAAGCAACTTAATCTGTGATTTTTCTTTGTAGAGGATGGCATTCTCAACTCAGCTCTTGCTGCTGCTCAGTCCTTCTGTTGCTCTCCTCAGTTTAAGCATGACAAAAGGAAAGACAAAGGCTACGATTTTCCATTAGAGTAAAATACTGTAAAAAACCCCCACATTCAAAACATGTTTTGAGAAAAACAAAAACAAGAGCATTATTCAGTGTAGCAAGTGATACAGTTGATCACCACACCATGTGAGCATGCCTGCTATTTTTAGTTGTAACATCCCTAATGAAACCCTGAGATAGTACCACTGGGTACACCCAAGGATCTGGTGTATTAAAACAATCATAAGCTTCATCAAGGCTATGAAAGCAATGATGAGTCTAGAGAAGCAAGCTGTGATGTGCTAACCAAACAGCCACAAAATGAGAAAGATGATTTAGAACAGTTCTTTGGCAAGCAGAAATATTTATTCTCTGTACTCTAGAGAGTAAATACTGTGATATTCAATCCTCTAGCTGCTCACTCAAAGGATTTAGAAGTGCGGCCTTGGTCACCTTGCAAGTGGATGTTGAGCCATGTTAAAATATTGGAAAATAGATGAACATTGTAAAACATTTGAATACCTGCTAATATTTTTGTCTGATGCCTGAAGCACAAGTGGTTCAGAATAGTTGCTACAACTTCCAGTGAGCCTACTATCTGTTGTAAATGCATCTCTCTCCACTGTTAGCCTTCTACCTGTGTCTTGACAACTCCGTGGCATCTTGAAGCTCACCTCCATCCACTTTGTTGCAGTCCCAAACTATCTGACTCCTTAGAGGGTCTGTGGACTGGTATTAGGATGCCCTGACTATCCACTTCTGCTAGACACGGGAAAGGTCTGTGTGAACTGGAGAAGGCTCTGGGAGGTGAGATCGGGAGTGAAACAGAGGAGGCATACAGAAGATATTGTGGATTAGGGCTGGAAGGGACTCAGTGTATGAGTTGTTGAAAATTGTAACCATTCTGAAAAAGAATTAAAGATCTAATTTATCCATGTTAAGCTGGAGAGAGAAATGGACTTTTGTCACCTGAAACATTTTATCCTTTTCCATTTCAAAAGGAGCCAAAAATTTCTTTAAAAAAAAAAAGAAAAAAGCTTTTTCTTTGGAAAGCCCAGAGATAGGAGATTTAACAAGGGCAGATCCTTTTCCTAAGCCAGGGGCAGCATACACACACACTCAGGCTCGGCTCCCTGGGCACATGACTCTAGGGTCTCCAAGTTGGCACTGCTTTTCTTGGCTGGCCTTGGCTGTGCCTCTGATATGGCCTGAGGGTGTGCTGGGATTTGCTTATATTCAGTAGGTGCTCTAAGAGCAGAGTTGAGCCTGCAGGCCCCCAAAGAAAGTAAGGACATGGGGCACCTTGGATGAGCTGATAGACTGGGTCTTGGCAAAAGTGTCCTGTGATTACTGAGCCTAAAACTGCCAAAAATTTGGGTTGTTCTCTCCGTGGCATCTAGACATTCAACCTCACCAACATCTGCAATATGTGTGGGAAGGGCTCCTCCTGAGCATGTGAGTTGGTTTTGTTTCGGATGGGATCCTAGCCATGCTAGTGAGGGGAGTGGAGGGAGAAAGAGAATTGTTTGTTCTACACAATAGTGGCATTACTCAATATTTGCACAAAGTGCTTTTCACTGATTGAGTTTTTATTTATTAGGATGTATGTTCTTAGGCAGGCTGTGTACCTCAGAGGGACTTGAATGAATTAATCAACACATACTCTGTACCACTGATCAAATGCAGGATAGCAACAGATGGCCACATGCTAGCAATTTCCTGGCAGATGGGTCCTATCCACCATCTTTCACTTAGCCAATTTAATGCTGAAAACCACAAGCAAACTAATTGAAAAATAGCATTACACACACAAAACCCCTCTTTTTCTTCTTCCATTCCCTTCACACCAATTGAATAATAAGTAGTAACTGATGTATTATCAGAGCCACACTGCTTGCGTGGAGACTAATAAAAGCATAACTTTGATCTGTTTTGACAAACGCAAGTACAACTTTTGAGTATTTAATAATTACATTAGTCAAAGCCACTGATCATGACATGCGGCAGTGTATTATTTAGAGAAAGGGAAACAGGTATTCACGTCACCAGGGTGGCTTCTAACGCAACCAGAGAATGAAGGTGTCTTTACCCTCCTTTCTCCCACTTCCTCCATGGGAAAAGCAATCAAAGAAAGCCTGGGCCAAAGGGAGCAGTGTCCTGTGTCCAGGGTCAATTCATTATTCCTTGTTGGAGCAATATTATATACAGCCAATCATCTGCTCACACAATATTTGAAGAAGTTTTGTGAAATTATTGCCCATAAAAATGTTCTTCACTACCCTGCCTGACTGATGCATGTCAACTGACCAGGAGAGCAGCCCTAATCCATTTCAGTGCAGAGTGAAACAGGGTTACTGAAAGCACCTTAGCAGAGATTTCAGCTACTCTGCTTTCCTCTATGCTGAAATGGTCTAGGCATGGTCGCATGGTCACTTTGTGCCTTGCAGCTGAAGGGTGGTACCTTCTGAAGCAGTTACAGTTTCTCCTTTGGTGAACATCCACCTATAGCTTAGGGTTATTGAGTTATTGCAATGGGTCAAGCCCTGCTAGATACTGCAAAGACAGAAATCTCTGACTAAAGAGCTTTTCGTCTAAGTAGGGAACAAGAGACAGTAGCTGGAGACAGACAGACTGACTAGGAGGCAAGGGAGAAAGCAAGAAACAAGGAGACAATATTGGTCAGGATGGCGGCTAATAGTCTCAGCATCTTGGCAGACTGACTGATGTCAAGCTGTGAACTTTGGCAAAAGGCCATCCTAGTTCAGCAATGGAAGGAAGGCAGCAACTGGAAATAAAATAGCACTATATAATAAATGGAGGAAAAAAAAGGAAAGTAGCTAGCAATCAATATAAATGAGAAGTTAATGAGGTACAGAAAAATTATAAACGTATATAAAGGCACCAGAGAAAAATCCATCCCTAAGAATGTTAAGAAGAGATTTTAAAGAAGGACTGCCAGGAAGAAGAGAAAAGCAAGAAGTGAGATAGGCCAGTTTACAGAAGGAGGTTGGGAAATGGGCAATAATGGTCCAGAACAGACATAAATGTCCCATAAGAAATTTTGTTGAGTTATCAGGAGGAGCAGGAAGATGCACCTGTATCACGTATGCTTGACAAATTTCCTTCTGTTCCAGGTCAAGCAGTATCCAGTCAGCTAATCTATTAAAGTATCAAATGAATTATTAAAATATCACAAAACTACCAAGAAATGTTTATATCATGCAAAAAGTGTTAAAGGAGAAAATTAAAGTACCAGTCAGTCATCAAAGCAATCTGGTTTGCCTGTTAACCTGGGCTTGTTAACCTTGTTAACCTACTCTAACAAATTGAGTTTTAACACAGAAAGGTACAAAATCTGGGAAAACAGAAAGCAGATTAAACTTATATGGAACATGCAGAAACTGTATGCTGTAAAGCACTAATTCTGGCAAGGTTGTCAGATTCATAATGAAGAAGGTGCTCAAGTGTAAGAGGAATCACAACCTGTACCCCAAAAGATGCCATGGCTATAAGCTTGCTAATGCAATCTTTAGCTGCAAAACCAGGAGAGTGGTGAGAAGGAGCAGGGAATACATTTGCCCTCCATGCAGGACACTGAAATCCAGGACATGGTGCAAAGTGCAGTGCTGGAATGTGTGTGTGCTTTTTGGTGTTACAGCTGCTCAGAATTTGAGGAGACTGTAGAAGACATGTATGAAACGATGGGATGGCTCCTGGAAATGCCTTTGTCTCCAAGTCCTGAAGAGCTGGATCCATTCAGATTATCAGAAAGAAGCATGAGAGGGGTCTCTATTGCAGTATATAAATATGCTACCGGAGAGAAAACACGGGTCACAAGAGGAGTGGATTAAACAGATGTAATGGAATGCCCTGACATATTAATGGGAAGTCAGACAACAGGATTTGGTGGTTGCCCATGGGCTTAATATTTGTGAGTCCATAACTTCCATGGGCAGTCAGAAAGGATGGCGTTTGGAGGAGGAGGGTATAGTAGCTATGCAGATGGCAACCCAAAATTCCTTAGAATGGGTGGAAGTAATTCCAAAAAACTTCCAAAAGCACTCAGGTGAAGACGTAACACAGCAGCAGAGGAGACTGATCCATTAGAAAAGTGGCAGATAAAACCAAGAAAAAACATGAAGTCTCACCAAAAAAAAAGGCAAAATTTTCTAGCAATGGAGAAGATGGAGCCAAGGGAGGTGGAGAGAGATCCATCACAAAGTGAAAGGCCAGGGAAATCACAATTTGCAGCAGCATTAAGAGTACCAAATCAAGAGAGAAATTTGTAAAGAGCACGGAAAAGGACATTGCAATTCGCGAGTTGTGATTATGGGGACTCAGCCAAGAGTCTGAGCTCTGTAGCTGGTAAGGTAAAGCTGTATGTGGGAGGTGCTCTGGAGAAGAGATGGGGAGAGCGGGAGGGAAGGAATAAGGATGGAGACAGGGATGTTCAGAAGATGAAAGAAGTGCCAGACAGGCCAGTTCATGGTAAATCCTTGCTTTTGCTCCAATGCCACCAGCAGACAAGTTGCAGATGTAAGCACCAATGCCGGGTACTGCACCCTCCCAGCCCTTGAACTGCTTTGTGGATTTAGCTCTTCTTAAAAGACCTCTTCCTAATTTACCTTTTCTGTTCAGTGCCAGTGCATGCCAGAATACCTGAGTTCCTCCGAAATTCCAGCACTAAGTGACAAGATATGTTCCACAGGGAGCTCATAGGTTAATGCAGTAAATTTTGTAATCACCCTTCTTCTCCTGGTGGGGACCCTGAGACAGAAGGATCAGCATCAGCTGTCCCCATGAACACTATCTCCTTCCAGCTTTGAAAAAGAAAAATCAGCTGCAATGTTTCTGAAAGCTTCGTCTGTATTTCTTTGTGAAAGCAGCTTTGGGAAGATATAAATATGTATATACATATATATATAAAATCTTTTTTTACATGACAAGAAAGAAAAATGTCATTGAAAATGTTGTGCTTTTGTCATGTATTTAAATTTCTGTTCACAAATTATAAAAGTTTGCTTTAGTTCTTTTTTTAGAGGGAATGAAAATGGAAACAGTTCATCAAAACTTCCATGTCATTAAAAAGTCTTTTTTTTTTTAGTTGAAAAAGATTTAAATGGAGTTTTTTACAAGGATCATGACAGAAACAAAACCAATTTGAAAAGGAACAGGAAAAAGAGGCTGCTTTAGCCATTTCAGAGCATTCAGTATCAATCTTGAACACAGCCAAATTCCCAGTTTGGGGTCATATCCATTTAAGCGGGAGACTTCCTTCCTCCCTTCTACTCCTGCAAAACCTGCAGTGTTCCTCTGCCAGCTGTATCTGTGCAGAGCTGCAAGGAGCATGTTCCCATGGGGAGTGACAACCACTAATCCTCAAGTAATTGAGTAAATCGTAGAATCATAGAATCATTTATGTTGGAAAAGACCTTTAAGATCATCAAGTCCAACCATCAACCATGCCCACTAAACCATGTGTTGTGGTTTAACCCCAGCCAACAACTAAGCACCACGCAGCCACTCACTCACTTCCCGGCCACACCCAGTGGGATGGGGGAGAAAATCAGGAAAAGAAGTAAAACTCGTGGGTTGAGATAAGAACGGTTTAATAGTAACAGAAAAGAAGAAACTAATAATGATAACGATAACACTAATGAAATGACAACAGTAATAATAAAAGGATTGGAATATACAAGTGATGCACAATGCAGTTGCTCACCACCCGCCGACCGACGTGCCCATTAGTCCCCAAGCTGCGATCCCCCCCAGTTCCTAAAATGTCACATGGTATGGAATACTCCGTTGGCCACTTTGGGTCAGCTGCCCTGACTTCTTGTGCCCCTGCAGCTTTCTTGCTGGCTGGGCGTCAGAAGCTGAAAAGCCTTGACTTTAGACTAAACATTACTTAGCAACAACCGAAAACATCATTGTTATCAACATTCTTCTCATACCTAGCTCAAAACCATAGCACTATACCAGCTACTAGGAAGACAATTAACTCTATCCCAGCTGAAACTAGGACACCATGTCATGAAGTGTCTTGTCTACGTGCTTTTTGAATACCTCCAGGGATGATGACTCCACCACTTCCCTGGGCAGCCTGTTCCAATGCCTAACAACCCTTTCAGTAAAGAAATTTTTCCTAATATCCAATCTAAACCTCCCCTGCCCCAACTTGAGGCCATTTGCTCTCGTCCTATCACCAGCCACCTGACAGAAGAGACCAGCACCCACCTCACTACAACCTCCTTTCAGGTAGTTGTAGAGAGCGATAAGGTCTCCCCTCAGCCTCCTTTTCTCCAGACTAAACAACCCCAGTTCCCACAGCCGCCCCTCATAAGACTTGTGCTCCAGGCCCCTCACCAGCTTTGTTGCCCTTCTCTGGACACGCTCCAGCACCTCAATGTCTTTCCTGTAGTGAGGGGCCCAAAACTGAACACAGTACTCAAGGTGAGGCCTCATCAGTGCCAAGTACAGGAGGACGATCACTTCCCTGCTCCTGCTGGCCACACTGTTTCTGATACAGGCCAGGATGCCGTTGGCCTTCTTGGCCACCTGGGCACACTGCTGGCTCATATTCAGCCAGCTGTCAACCAGCACCCTCAGGTCCTTTTCCGCCAGGCAGCTTTCCAGACACTCTTCCCCAAGCCTGTAACGTTGCATGGGGTTTTTGTGACCGAAGTGCAGGACCCAGCACTTGGCCTTGCTGAACGTCATACAATTGGCCTCGGCCCAACGATCCAGCCTGTCCAGATCCCTCTGTAGAGCCTTCCTACCCTCGAGCAAATCAACCCTCCCTCCCAACTTGGTGTCATCTGCAAACTTACTGAGGGTGCACTCAATCGCCTCATCCAGATCATTGATAAAGATATTAAAGAGAACAGGCCCCAGTACTGAGCCCTGGGGAACACCACTTGTGACTCACCACCAACTGGATTTAAGTCCATTCACAACAACCCTCTGGGCTCAGCCATCCAGCCATGGTCCTGAAGAAGTATGGTCCTGAAGAAGTATGGGTGAAAAGTTGCAGAAGAAATTGGTGGCTCTGAGGCGGGGGAGGAATAAAAGCTGAAGGCATGGAGGCAAGAGCGGATATTCTCCAGACGTAGAGAATGAACACACAACCTGGATGCTCTTATAAAATATGCATCTCAGTGGCTCGAGGGACACACTGGGTTTTGGTTTAGGGAACTCAGAACATGCTGCCTTCTCGCAGCGCTGCACTGTTCCACCCTGGCAGAGCCTAGTGACACCATCTTTCCCATAGGCTGTTTTCCCTCACACAGGCACCCCAAGAGAAAGAGACAGGTGGTGGTAAGACCGATTGCACTGATGCCAGGATCTGACCCTGTCTAGCTAATCAGTGCTCCTTACCCAAAATGCTGAATGAAACAGCAGGCTTGGCAGTGAAAATGTCTTCCCCATGCATTACACTGCAGGGGTCAGCCAGTAATTCCTGGAAATGGTTAATTGCTGGCCAGTTCTGATCTCCTTGTAATAGAAATCAATTCACAAACTGGCAATTTCTCAAAAAAGGGCATGTCTCAGCACTCAGAGGCTTCCTGCACTCTTGGATATGTCTCCTGTCTCTCCATCACTCCCTCCTCAGCTCTTAGGAAAATTGTACTTAATGGTAAAGGTAACGGAGGGACTGGAGCACACAGCCTACGAAGCTACCTTTTTATTTCACTGAAGAAGGAACTCTAGCTAAAGGGAAGAAGGCTATTAAACAGCTTCAAGAGCAGAAAGCCTGTAGAAACAAGCAGCAAGGCATGAAATCTAAATATTTTCATGGCATCATGGGATTAAGCCTCTAGGACCGATCACAGTCTGTCTGAATACAGATGTTGATGCATGTATGAAAAGAACAGAACACGTGACTTGGTTTCAGTTGCCTAGATGCAGGTGTCCAGTATCACCTGAGATGTTCTGGGGTATCCTATCTCACCTCCAGCTGCTATCCCAGAATGGTGTGAATGTCACATAGCTCCCATGTCATATCCACCAGCCTTCCCAGTATGCCTCAGGAACCCCAGGACATGTGAATTGGTTCTAGATACCTCAGAGGGCTGCCCTAAGGGTGGGGGATGCTCACCTGGGGTGCACATGCAGGGCAATTCATGGCGGCCTTGTAATCCATGTGTGTTAGTGGATTGTAGGCTGCAGCACAGGTACATATGAAGCTGGAGCACCTACACCTCCATCAGAAGGGGTGTGAAGCAGGGGAACGCACAATTCCAGGGGGGCTGTGTTTGTGGCGCTCATACAGGCCCACAACTCAGTGGGGGTGGGGCTGCAAAACTGGTATTTGGGGGATTGGTTATAGACGGGTGTTTAGAAGTCCATAGTGGTATATTCACTGTGTGTAAGTGTCTCCTATTGTGGTTTATTCGTTGTATTTCTAATGTTGACCCTGAATGTATAGTTCATTGATTGCTGATTAATTATATTTTTTAACAAACCAATAAACTACTCTGTTCTCGACTGTGGTTTAAAATACATTAATTGATCAGTTTTTCCTTGCAACCCTTACCTTTACAGTCAGAGAAGCCTGGAGAAGGATTCAACGCACCCTGTAGTAGATGCGGTGCATGCTTGTCTCCCTTGTCTCTGCTGATGGCATTGACTCCAGCTGCCCTGACCATAAAAGCAGTTTAGGCAGATAGTTCATATACAAACACCTACATTTAGGTATCTTAGTCTCATGTTAAGCCATCTACCTTTAGCTGTCTGAAAACGAGCTACTTGTTCTAAACTTGCCGCTGACACTGTAGACAAGAGAAAGACTTTGCTAGTGGGCCATTCATCCAATCCTAAAACAGGCATCTAAGCTCAGATGAATTGCCTTCTACAAGTGCCTGTTTCTCTCCATGAGGTACAAATAGGAGATTTATTTGACTAGATGCCTTGTCTAGTGCATGACCATAGAGTGGTGGCACCAGCCAAACATAGCGTGCAGTGAAGATTGATCAAGTGTGCAGAGGGACATGCAATGGTGATTCACCACAGCAAGGTAAACTGCAAATTTCCTCTTGGTTATTTGAAAGTCTGTGCTTCGCTCCACATTAACGCTACTAGCACTCCAAGCAGGGCGACAAAGGAAGGAAACTCATTGGTATTCCAGAAAGAGGTGGGTGACAAGAGAGAGAGTTGGTGATGCCTTTGGCACATTAACAAATAAACTTTCTTTAAACCCTGTTTGGCAAATTCTGGCCCTCCAATAAGTGCTGACGCCTGTTTCTCATCATGTTGTATGTTAAATTAATAGTTAGCCTCTCCTACGCTGTGTAGTAGCCTAGGGTAATACCTTTTAAATGTACTTTCACTACTTTCAGGAGTAGGTTAGAACATAATAGCATGTTTCTCCTTTGGGCAACATGATTAACCTTCCCTGGAACAACAGAGTGTGTATTATAACATTTAATGGTAAAATCAATACATTATTTTCTTGCATTATATTTATATATGCCCTCTTGCCATGGCACCCAAGCATGGAGAAAGCTGATTTTTCTCATTGAAGAGATTTTCAGTTCCTTGCCACATCAAATCTCTCTTTTCTTTTCAGACTTGCATCTACATTTTAACAACTCTGTATTTTTGAGTCAGAAATACGTACCCAGCAATGAGCCTCTCGTTTGCTGAGTACCACCAAACACTTCATCTCTATTCCTCTGCTTCCATTATGAGCACCAGATTTTAACCTTCCCAGACTTTTCCACTCCCATCAAAGCCTTCACAAACAGTAAGATCAGAAACCTCTAATAGTGTTTAGGAATCCTTTGTGTAGTCCAAATAACTACTAGAAATACTTTGGTTCAGTTTGCAAAGGAGAAACTCTTGCTAAGTCAGCAAACCAGTTTTTAAAGCACTCTATATAATAGGATGAAAGCTGTAACTTCATCATACAACTTGCTTCAAAAGTCTAAGATGTTACTCTTTCCTAAGAAATTGCAGAGGAAATTAAAATTAGTTGTTCGCCCTAGTCAACGACTGCCTACATCCATATGTAAAATTATTTAGGCTGTAGGGAATTGCCCTATCTTGTACTTACTATTATATTTATTGAAACAATGGAGATATTTTTTCAGGTAAACACTGTATCACTAAAAATATCTTTGTATCAGTCAAATTATCTGTATGTTTGTTTGGAATATGAAAAATCATTCTACATACAAGAATGAGCCCCTTTGACCCAAACAAAAGAGGAAAATAAACATAATGGCTTGTTTCAATGTGTTTAAAATTAAGTATGTTGACTTTTACAATTTGAAGTGACAGTTCAGTTCAATTTGCCTGAATTTAATTTTAAAAGAATAAAAAAATTACTCCCAAATTTAAATTATCATTCTGTTTATTCTGAAAGGACTTCCAAAACTTCCTTCAAACAGCAAACCAAGAGGAAGAATAAGACCTCCAGGCTTTAGAACTTGTTCACAGCTTTCTTCATTTTATGATTTTGTAAGCACTTTTCATCAAGATGTGATTGCTACAGACACTACTCAGGGGTGCTGCTGCTTTAGTCCTGATTGGACAACTGCAACCTTTTAAACGAGAGCAAGTAAAGAGCAGCAAACCTATCCTGTTTGGATGAAATTCCTTCTCATCCCTCCCCTGCCCTTCCCCTGGAGCCTATATTCTCCTTACATGGCACTTGTGAGCTCAGAAATGGATGGAGTGGTTTGTACAAAAGTGTGCAAAGTTTCTGAGCTCTCTGTGGGACAGGTTTTATTCCTGAAATAGAACCATTCCTGCTGTCTGTTGATTAAGAATAAATATGAAGTACACAAGCAAAACCAATCTGAAGAGGCCTTGGGGATGGGAGGAATAGCTGTGAACATTTTTTCCATATCAAACGGCTTGGTTCTGTAGGACACTAATGAAATGGTGCATCCCTTCACTGGGATTTATTTTTTCCATATCTGACCCTGAGGATCCAAGTTTTCAGCCTCATCCTCCGGTAATGCCACTCTGCAGCTTCATGCCCTTAATATAGCCACATTGCCTTTCCAGGCACTGGAGTAGCATCAGCATATCTCCAATTCCATCTTAGTTTGAAAACATTGGTAGAAAATACCCCTGAAAAATACCCCTGAAAAGGAGGTGCAAGACTAGGGGTGAGAAAGTTTCGGGGCTTGCATGTCCAGAGATAATAGTTTTGGATTTAGTAGCCCAAACTCTGTCCCGTTGGAGAGCATCACATTCCTTACAGCCCTAGCACTGTGCAGTGCTGCAGTGCATGCAGAGGCAGGCTCAGTTCCCTGTGGTGCCGAGCAAGCTCCACTCTCACAGAGGTGAGGAGGAGTGAATTGTGCTCAGGAGTTTACACTCACCTGGGAAATGCCCTATTTCTAACACTTTGATGGAAACTTCTTCCAGCTCAAATGACCCACAGGGCAAAAATTGCAAGGAAATTAGAAAGCAAGTAAATTTATTCCCTGGTTGTGTGCCTGAGCGTGCCCTGCTCATTCCACGTTGAAACATGCATGTCTATGAACATTCCCTATAACTTCATTCAGTTCCCCACCCCCCCAAAAAAAAATAAGATAGGAGACAAATCTCTGATTTATTAAAGATATTAAGGCAAGAAAAAGAATTAAAAACTAATTCCCCAGCTCATGAATTAGAACTGTCAATGCCCCATTTCTAACAATTCATAACATTGCTAAAGAAGTTTTAAAAGGATAAAGAGATAAACCCATTGTTTCTAGTTCATAAACAGAAAGGCAATCTATTTGACACAAAGCCCATGATCTAAATTAATATTTCATCATTCAGTAGTTTTATTTCTTGGGAATAAATTGTTTTCTCTGTTAATGGACCTGGGCATGTGTCATCAACAGGACAAATATTTGCAGATTTACCCTGTAGGAACTTTTGAAATGCAGTGGGTTTTTTTACTACAAAAGTTTCTTCTCTACTTTCAGGAGAAATCCTGACTGAAGATGTGATGAACTAAGGTAATATCTGAGCCTTGTTCTTACTGGATCATTTGTCCTAGGTTTTCTGCCAAAGAGTGAAGGAGGATGGCCCCCACCCAGTACAGCCAGTATGTGGCCAGGGTGCACAGCCAGGGTCTTCAACTGTCTCTCAGGTCCCATGGTGCCAGCACCATCCTTGATAAACCAGGACCATTGTGTTTGAGAAGGAGCTGCCCGGACGCCTTCCCCTTTCCTCCTCTGCGGGCTCAGGTCTCATCAACATGTTGCCTTCTGTCTTCCCCCCATAAGGTAAAATTTCAGTATCAGCCTCTCCCTGCCCTCTCCATCAGCTGGCACACTGCCGTCTGACTGTACCTTTGCACATACTGACTACAACAACCCCACACCATCAGTGGTGCATAAGCACCTGGCAGAAATCCCAGCAGTTAGTTATCTTCTATGCTAGGTTGGCTGAAGCCCCTTAAAACATTCCACTGATAGAGCTGTCAGGACTACTTACACTGAGCAAGTTTAATCAGTAGATGTAGCCTGCAGTCACAAACTGAGATGCTATTTGCTTTGTGCTATAGCAAAATGTAGGTGAGGGACATTCACTGAGTCACACTTTTGCCTGGCTTTTGGTTTGTAGCAGCTTCAGCATGGAGCTGGGGGATGACAAAGTCCAAGCACTGCTGGACTTGTAAAGGTCTGGGCATGGTGACACTGTTTTACTCCTTAGAAACTAAGTACAACTCCAAGAAGAGCTACCAAAAGATTAGTGGTGTGAGGCACAGTAAATGTGAACATAACACAGGGACGGAAAATCCCATGGCTAGACACAAACATAGACAACTGCAAAACCACCCACTAACAACCCCCAAACCCAGGACTCTGCCAGACACCTGGGGCAACTGAAGGAAAGTCCTAAACATTAAAGCATAAAGAGATGCTATTATATAGGCCTTGTACTCTCAAAGGAGACCCTCATGTTCCCATTATAATAATCCCTGAGATGATAATTAACTGGGCATAATGCCAGACAGGCATTTTATAGGTACCTTTTGTGTGAGTGTGCAGGAGCAAGATGAGATTCAGAATAATGATAGTAGTGTGAAAATGCTGCTGTGATCCATTAGATGGTGAGTGTTATATTTAATACACAGCTATAATCCAGTAAGCACATAAGCTTCCATCTATTTAAAATAGAATATCTTCAGGGTTTTCATAATAAATGTAATACTTCAAAGAGACATTGACTAATGGCTTTGAGACATTACAGGGCAGACTCTTCCCTATAAGAAATCAATTAAAGTTGAATCTTATAGATTTTAACCCATTTCTCCATACAGTGAAAAAGCAGGCTTTGAAGCCTCTTTGGATATAACCCCGATAGTCTATTATCTTCCATGGCTGAGGCAGAAGTAATTCTAAATCAGATCAGATAAAATAAAGGAAATATTAGCCTATTAGTTTCCCAGTTTTAAAACACAACACTCTTTCGTCCATGTAATATACTTGAGGGGAAGCAAGATAAATTCCAGGTAACCCTGAAACACTGAAAGCTGGAACAGGTGTAATTTGCACATGCATAAACCTGAAAGCTGATATGGGACCAAAGTGACAAATAGACATCGCACTGACTCTGCAGTGAGATGAAAGTAATTTCCAGCCAGCAGCCACCATTTGCAGATACAGTGAAGAATAGCGTTGAATCTTCCTGGGAAGTATTCTTGATGCCTAGCATTTCTATCAGTTTCATAGTGGTTTTTTTTCTTCTGTAGGTTAAACAATAACTTGGTCCAAATAGCTTCGCTAGATTAAGTGGCGACTACTAGTCTGTGAAGGTTCACCTCCCTTAAATTTTGATTGAGCTGCCCAACCAGTCTGAAAGAAAGAGGCACTTCTATAGGGTAGTTCATCTGATCTGTGCTAGACATCTATTTTAAGGGAGGTAATTCGCATCATGCTAGACTCCATTTCTCTCCTTTGACCATACAAGGATCACTGACGACTAATGCAGATATAGATGTGCACTGCAGATGTCTAAAACTGGGCAGATTAATGCTACCCTGTGTACCTGTGTGGAAAGAAAACCTTAATCTCACTGACAATAGCATAATAAGATTTTGCACCTGGAAGCTGAAGACAGATAAATTCAGATAAAGGATAAGGCAGAAATTCTCAACCACTGAGTTAATTAGAGCAATTTAGTTCAGGAGGTTGTGAATTCACCATCACCTGAAGAGCTTAAATCAAGTCTAGATTACAAAATACGCTCCATCTCAGCTACAAACTTTGGAAATGCAGAAGTTGCTGTGGGAGCAAGGGAGGCTTTGGCATCTGTTGTGTCAGAAAGTCAGTGCAAATGGTTTCCTCTGGAGCTCAGGTATTCTCTTCTTCCTGCTCCAGTTCACACAGAAAATCACATTAGAGCAAACACCATGCTGATCTGATTTGGCTTCAGTGGCATATTGTAATCAACAGGGAGGCAAGGGTGAAACAACATCTCCAACGCAGCCAGCAGCAGCCTTTACTCCTGCCCTCATCCCTCCATGCAGTCTTGTGCTCTGGTCTATCCTGGTTGAGGGCTCTGGGAAAGCTGCCCTGCCCGTACCCTCAATACCTCTGTCTGTCTTTTGCTTATGACTATCTTGTGCTGTCTGTAACTGGAAAATCACCATGCTGGATTAGCAATCTCCAGAAAGCCATGTAAAATGTCATACAGAAACCTGTGGCTGATCAAAATGTTGGTAGAAGGACTGAGCAATCGCAGCATGGCAGAAGCAGTAGCTCACCTGTAAGGAAGTATGGCCACGTGTGAAGATAGTTTAGGACAAAAAGTCACAAGCTGTGCATACCTGCTGTGTATCTCTACATAGGGATGGCCAGCACAACAGAAATCAGAGTAACAGCCAGAGCAGTAAGCCAAGGTCTTTAAGTCCAGCTAAGCTTTGCTTAACACAAGTCCCAAGGACAAGCAAAGTAAAGATGATTTAAAACTCTTTTGTTCCCTCAGCAAACTGAGGGACTATTGGCTCCTTACCACATATTAGAGCACTTCCAGGCCAATTCTCATTTACATCAGCAGAAAGGGGCTCTCTGGCCTGTGTTGCCGGCTGACTACATGTGCTGGCAGAGGATGGATGCTTGATCCAGACACCCTTGCTGGCAGCTCTGAGGACAAAGCAGGAACAGATGCCACTTCCTTTTCCCAGTGGAGAGAGGACTGCAGAACTGTCTCGTCGCTCTCAAAACTTTGGAAACAAAATCAGCATTGGAAATAAATTCCAGAAGCCATTAATCTGTCTCGCTTCTGACATGAAAGGATAAAATATAGATCTGTTAAAAAAAAACACACCCTGTGAGCAGTATATTTTCATTTTCCAAATTACTGAAAGAGCAGAACATGAATCCTTGTCTGTCAGCCTGAGAAAATATTTTATTTTCCCTGTGAAGGAGAAGCAAATGTAAGATAATGCCATAAGTAAATGGCAGAGAGAGTGCAGTTAGATGAACTGCAATGTGCTGCAGCCACCAAAAGAGCCCAAAGATATCTATTGGTAATGAGAAAACTTGAGCAGACTTTTTTTTCCTTTTTTCTTCTTGATCGAGTTATTAGGTCATTACACTACAAGGAGTCTGCGCAGCAGGGCCAAGAGGTCTGCACTGCACAGCCTCATGGGGGACCATAGGTGGGATGGTATGCAGCGGTACACAAAGTCCTCTTTACTGGTCCTGTGTCTTTCATTTAAAGATCTTAAAATTTTTTTTTTTTCTCAAGGGGAATTAAACACTGCAGTTTTCCTGATATTAGCATGGTGCCTAAATGCAGGCAAATGCTTCTTTTTGAAGGCATCTAACTATAACAGTGAAGGGTGAAAAAAGTGCAGGCTAAGGTGTCAGAAGTTTGGATTAGAAGAAGACTCTTAGTTAAAGATGGTTTTAGTCATGGAGGTTGTAGAGACATAAAATATACAGAAGCAGAGAATGGAAAAGTAAAGTATAAACAAATTAGTTTATAAATGAATCATTTTCTCACTCAAGTGGCAAGTGAGAGGCACAGGGATTTAATAAAAAAAAAAGGAAGAGTGAAGAGGAATAGGAAGGAGGATAGTCACAGTTTATCACGTCTAGCCTTGTCACTCACTGCCACTGGCCGTAGGGCGACATATCTGCAAGGAGTCTGAAGGAGGATGGGGCAGGTGGTGTGGCCAAGAGTGTATTTCTTTAAGGCACAGCCCTCAACTTGCATCCTCTGACTTTCAGAGGTAACCTCAACAGAAACTTTGGACAGCAGATGTTCCCCCTGTAGCAATCTCTGACTATCTGCTCCTCAGCCTCAATGGAAGGACTGAACTCGCTCGATGCAGGGACCTCCCCATCCTCTCAGAGCCTGCCTGTGCTGTGGCCCCAGCACCACATGGAGAAGCTCCTCTAAGCAAACCCAGATCAGCTGCCCCTGTCCCAGCCCACCTGGCATCAGGGCCACCAACAGAAGAGCTCATGGTTGCCATGTCCACCTGGTATTGGCTGCAGCAGATGGGGTGCCCAAAGGGGTAGAGACTTGGTGAGGACGTCCCTGCAGGGTGACTGCCCAGCTAGATACGAATGGCCAGTGGGGAAGGAGCACATGATCAGACACAAGGCGTTCTCAGCAGGGACAAGGTCTGAGAGGACACAGATGTAGATTTGGTGGCTGCCTCAGAGCAGCTGGCACAAATTGGCCATGGAGCACTCTCCCCAGACATTTGCAAGCAGCCAGCCATACTGCATATTTTTCTAGGTGCTCACACGATGTATGGGAGAATGCTCTGCAGGCGTGTGCAGTGCCAGGAGGAATACTGAGCTGCTTTTCTGCCCTTCTTCTTCCTTTGCACATTACGTTTCTCATCCCGTCTTCAGTAATCCTTATGCCATGAGCAAGGGTACCCTGCCGGGAAGTGATTGCATTATTTTTTTCTTCTTCTTCTTCCTGAGTGTGTGCCATGCTGTGAAGACAGGAGCGGCTCACTGTACCTGCCTACAAAGGATAAAATCAACATTTCTGAGATTCTTCTTCTGGCTGCCCTCCATACACAAATTGTCTCCTGAAGCAGATGTAAATATTCATTTTTTTTCTTTTAGTAGGGCAGTGAATACCCTTCTTCCAGTATATCACCCATATTAAAATATTTGCATATAAATATAATCCAGAAATGCATCTAGAGTCATCACTACCTAAAATTAGTAAGAGAAATTATGATCTAATGTAATTTCCTGCAAAGCATTAGCTGCACCATTTCTCCCTGTGATTCCTGCTTTGATTTTAGGTGAGTTCACACAAAGAAAATTCAGGCTCAAAACTTGCAGAAGTGTCTTCCAAGCATCTCCTTTCCTTAGTGGAGTTACTTTTCCTTTCTTCTTCCTCTGCTGTGTTCACCTCCTCTACCCTTGGCCGAATGGTGCGAGAGGAGCATGAGAACAAGCTGTGTGTCCCCTGTTTTCTGACACCAGCAAGCCCCCGAATTGAAAGACATACAAATGCCTTTGTTATGCAATGAAAAGAAACAAGCAAAAATCTTCCAAGTCCTTCATTGAGCAAGGAGACTGTTGCAATCCTGTATGAAGCAAAGGGGATATATCCCAATATATTTAGTGAATTATTAAAGTGGAAGGATGGAAAGAGACTAATTTCCATTAAGGAAATTAGGAATGTCTTTTACGTTGTAGCAAAATAACCTGTAGGCAGGAAGAAGAGTTGTCAGCTTGTAATTTACTGACAGTTATTAGTGCTCTTGGTGGGCTCCTGCACAGCGGTGGTCGTGGTGGGACATGGTGTAGGCCAGCCAGCAACAGCCACTGCAAGAGCTTAAAGACCAGAAGCCTGGCTGGAGGGGGTGGGAAGGTCACAGTTTTCAAGGACCCAAAACGTTGTTGTAAGGCAAAAGGCAATAATCTCTTCTTCACATCCAGCAGCGATAAGGCAGGAAGGACAGGGAGTAAGTTGCAGCAGTTTCCTGCAGCGTTAGAAAAGTTTGCAGCCGATTCTCGTCTCTGGGGGATCAGGGCTAAAATATCAGCCCTTTTGGTCTAAGAAGAAAGAACAAATTATGCAGTTGTCTGGAGCATCTTATGGGATGCCTTTACAGTCAGCCTCTGCTTCTCCAGGGCAAGGAGAGAAATAACTGATGGAGAGGAAAAAGAGAGTGAAGGCAAAACTCTAAGCAACGAGAAGAGATGGTGCCTGTCTGCCAGGAAAAGTGGCACCCAGCTGAGCAGACATCTGGGGCCGAGGAGTCCCTGTGGGGCCGTCGGCCCCTCACAGTGTGGACAGGGCCCCATCCACTGGCGTCCACCTGGCATCGCTGGTCAGGCTGGGTGTTTCAACATCCCTGGCATGGCTAGTCCAGCTTTGAATAACAAAGAGCTAGTGGCTGATGGAGGAGTCATGGAGCCCTTAGCATGCTCTTTCCTGGTGCCATCTCAAAAAGGGGTTGCAGACTAAGTGGTGCACCCCAGAGAACCCCCATTTGCTAAATGTATGTATCAAAACTCCCAGCACGCCTCCTGCCAAGCTGAGATCTGATAGGCAAAAACGCTGCTTTGAAATTAATGGGTTAATTTTATTGGGGTGTAACAAAGTGGACTGCACCTAAAGGCTGGATTTTTTTAACTCATGAAAACCTATTAACATGGCTTGCAGTTTGACCACATCTCCATTTTACACTGATCTAAAGCCAAGTGTGATGCCAAGTTGCTTTTGCAAACAGGAAAGTCAGAGGGACTGTAACTTTCATGTAGAAAGCTCTTTAGCAGCTGAACAGTTAAAGATTATGCTCGCTGTGTTTTCCTGCCTTGCAAATTCCGCATTCATAATGTATGAGTGAGATCATTAAAAGCAACATATTGGCTGATACCATCACAGCTGCTACCTAACTGTAACACTTCATAGCAAGGAATAACATTACTCTTCTCTTACGTATGTGTTCAGAAAGGGAAAGAAAGAGACTTGTAGCTGCAAGAAGAACAGTGTAAAATGTTTAACCTCACAGAAAAAACTTCACATGTTGGGCAATTACAGATTTGCCAGGAATGTTCTTAAAATGAATAAAAAATATTAATCTTCTTTTGCCAACCCTTTTCACCCTTTGCATCTCCTGCAATATGGCAGCATATTTTTCCCCTACATAAAATCAATATCACTTTAACTTCCCCAATAAAAAAAGATTAACTCCTACAATGAACAGAAAACTTCATCTCCATCCAGGGAATTTTAAACTCTCCAACACTTGACTGTTTAGAAACATAATGATGATTCTTTTAAGCCAAGGATGGGATGTGTCAGTCTTAACAAAGGGAGAGAAAGATGTCTTAGGGCTTCCAGGAGTAAGCTCTGTGGTTGGTGTTCTCATTTGCAAGCTGCCCTGGGTGCTGATCTGGTTCAATACGTTAAATAAAATTGCATTTAGGTTGCAAAGAGGAACACTTTCAGCTGAAGAAAGGCATTTTCCATTTTTCACGGGTTATCTGAATCTCTAAGTTTTGGGCCTACATTTTTATTTTTTACATTTGAGGGAGAGGAATGAAATAAAGTTGGCTTTTAATTTCCAGATATCTTATTTCATATCCCAACCTGAGAGACATACTTACTCTTTATAAATCACAAGTCACCTCCAACAGCTTTCTTCTACCGCATATCCAAGAGTTTCGGGGGAGTGGGGAAAAGGCCAAGTCCAAACCATCATGAAAAATGAATTAGCTGTCTTTGAAAGAGAGGACATCCCCCCTGGGCTTGTAGCAACAACTCTGAATTTACCAGCTAATCCCCAGATGGTTGGTTTCACTCTGAACCACCTAAAGCCTGAATTTGCACATATATGCCCTATCCTGTGGTGATGCTCTCTCCCACCCCTCACACCAGGCTTTACACTACAGTCACCCTTCTAACACCAGTTGAGATGTCTTGCACTGGTGCACGAGCAGAACAGGGTCCTGAGGATTAAAGACTTCCTTCTGTTTCCGATTCATAATTTGTTTTGAGCATGGCATGTGAAACAGAAGGAATGACATAGTCCTTCCCAAAAATCTTCATTCAGGGTTTTAATTGTTTGTCAGAGGAATAAATGCGGGGGTTTTGCCTCCCTCCCTCCCCCTACCTTTCTTCTTCTTCTAACAGCTTGGTTTTTTACTAGCATCACTTATGGCTTCTTTTATAATTTCCAGCCTCTGACAGGAGTGCTCCACTACCCTTTCCTGTTCAATAATGAATGGATACATTTGAGGCTGCAAGTATTTGCACTTATGAGCTCATCCAGGCAAAAGATACAAGAAACGTGACTTATCTAAACAGCAGGCAGGGGACCAAGAAATGACACACACCCCTTCGCCGTTCCTCTGCTCTGCTTCCCGGGTACTGTACCTAAGAGAAAAAAGGTGACAAAGTCTTGCATCAGTTTTTGTGCTATTTCTTCCCAGTCTCCAAACTCCTGCAGGAAAGCTCTTGGGTAAGTTACATCAGGTGTGCTCAGTTAATCTGGATGCACCTGAGCTTGTCACCTTTCACAGCCAGTGGAGAGCACCGGGCATTTTGAGGATGCAATTTATTTAATTATAAGGTAGATGCCTAGAATAGGTCAGCTGAATCTGTTTCCCTAGAAGTGCCTGTTTCTCTCCAAGGAGCTGTGGCTATGCTACAGGTAAGTGAGAAGGAGGTCTCTAAAGGGGACTGGCAAGTGTGTCTGGGGGCAGAAGATAGTGCTCACGAGCTTGGCCAGAGCCTCAAAAGGAAACCAGAAGGGTACCCAATCTTGAATTTCCTTGCCAAGACTGATCTGTGCATAGAGTAATTACTCTTTGAGTAACTGCTAAAGCCAGAGTTCAATTTAAGCACGTAACAAGGAGTAGGCAAAGAAAGTAGTTAGAAGAAAGCACTTATGGTTCCTCTTTGGTGTCATTGGAAAGTGGCTCTGCAGCACAGCCGTGTACAGTCTCTGGAGCAGGACAGGCTCTCCCCTTGCTTAAAGCCAGGCTTATGCTAGAGGGGACATTTTCCAAAAGCTGCCATAACTTCCAGGTACTCTTACAATTCTCACTAATTCCTAAGTTGCTAAAAGACTGAATCAGTGAAAAATCAGGCACTGCAGTGGCTAGCTTTTACATATTTGGTGTCCACAGCTGAGCAGACCACAGAGCCCTATGCAGAACCTGGGGATGGTGAGGCCTCTCAGAGAAAGGTCCAAAGCACCCAAGATGCTGAGCAGGGAAGCTACCTCAAACCAGGCAATAAGGAAACACGTAAGAAAAGGACAAATCCTAAATCTCCTTCCCCTTGCTCAGGGCTTCTGGAAGCTCACTTGATCTCTAGAGGCGAGAAAGTCCCCCTGAGGGCTTCTTCCATTCAAAGCACAGAGCAGAGTTCCGTCTTTTCTTCTAAAACACAACCAGGAAATATGCTTTTCCCCTGTATCGCTCCCTACGCTTTATTATATAATAGTCTTAAAGGATGCACCTCCAAAGGAGGAGAGACAGAAGCAATTCTGCTCTTTACCCGAGGTGGTCCAAGCCCCTCTTTCCCACCTTGCAGGCGGGACGCCTACCTATGGGAACAGACCCATCCTCCAAAAACCTGGACGTAAGGGAGGACTGTCTGGCAGCTGGAACACTCTTCTGTAAGTCAGGGATGTTGGTCTGTACCTGCTTGGGCAGAAGGAAGAATTAAGTGGAGAACCCTCACCTAGAGAGTGGATTATGTGAGGAAGGGAGCAGCCAATATCTGGAGCCTGGGCTGTCTGTGTGTGCCAGGCCTGCCCAGCAAATGTCCACCAGCCCTGGGGGGGTTTAAGGAAAAAAATGGTTTTGAATCCACATGGGCCTTTGGCATACAAGAGACACCATGCTGATAAACTCTGTCTATCTTCCCTGAAGGACATTTTCATGACATTCAGCCAATTTAAAATTTTTAAAAAGGGACACTTTGGGGGTTGCTTGCCATCAGGGGTAGTGCAGGGGGACAGGCATGTTTTGGTGCAGAGCCATGGGACTTCTTCCTATGCCTAACCTCCATCCCTATGCTTCATATCCATCCAGCCCCAAGTCTGGCTTTCACTCTCAATCCTGGAGGTGGCTCTCACTTTTTTAAAAGAAAGAAGAATTTAGCACTGTAGAATGTGGATGAGCTGTCCCCACAAATGAACCTCAGAAAAAAAAAATAACAGGCACATACCATGCAACTTCAGGTATGTGAAGTGAAAGCTTTAGAAACAGCTTTTGTTCACAATAACAAATACAAATAAATAATACCCACAGAAAAAGAGAGATGAAATATTCTGTTCCTGGGCTGTGCCTTTTGAATTCCAAATTTTCCTTGTGAAGGAATCTTTTCCAGCCAAGTCTGTAATACTCCAAAACCGGGAACAACAGACGCAGTGTGCATGTAGTTTCAGTAGTGCCAGTGGGCACTGCTGTGAAAAACCATGGCTGATATTCATGCAAAAGTCCTCCTTTTTCTCTCCCCTCACTCAAGCAAGCATCAGAAGAGTTTGAAATGTAAAACACACTCCTATGTGACAATGAAAGAAAAATCACTTAGAAGAAGACAAGGAGGAATTGAAGTTACTCACTCAAACAAGTCAGGCTGACAAATTGCTTCTGCTGTCTCCATTCATCCCCATAATGGCTCCCCCATTCCCTGGCCAGTTATAGAAGAATAATTATCTCTTTCAGATCAGCTGCCTTGGCTTCATCATAAATCAATTCTTTCCTCCCCTCTTGCACTCCCACTGCCTCCTTCCCCATTTTTATCAACACATGTTTCCCGTAAGCCTTTCCAAGTCCAGCTTTTGATTGACTACATGAATCTGATGACCGAAGCCTCCTGTGAACTTGCCATTTTTGTCACTCAACCCAAAGTCCTTCTTTTCCTGCTGTAGCTGAGCAAGTCCATGTGTGCATTTGTGACGAGTTTGCGGAGCTCAGAGGAGAACAAGCCAGTCGTTCAGCATAAAGGACAATGTGAGATGAGTGAAGCTGACCTGAGCCTCACTGCAAGGGGAACTTCTGGCCTTCTCAAAGCTCCACACTTATCTCACGCTGCTAAAAAAGCCATGGCCCTTCAAGCAAAGCATTTATGCTTGTCTGTAGTCTCATTAAAGATGTAGAGGTCATTGCAGAATGAAGTGCATGAGAACAGCCATACCTGAGGAATCAGCATGCAAGTTTAAGTTCACTGCTGATGCTGGGTGTCAGCAGGGTGGTTGGATACCATCAAGTTTGGGACGGACTTGCCCAAAATGGGCTGAAGTCTGTTAATTGGTAGGGCAGGAAATGAAGCCTGTTGCTCAGTCCTGCAGGACGGATGCTGTGTCAGGGCTGGGAACAGCTCTCTGCTGGTCTCTTAGATATTGCTGACCATGAGCTGGGCTCCCCTTGGCACTAGTCAGCCCTGTACACTGCACCACCCAGATGGTCCTCTGCTTTTGCCATCCCAAATTATTCAGTGGCAGAGGGATGCTTTGACCTCCTTCTTCTGGCTGCTTTAATCCACCCAGCCAACTGACACCTTCCCACTTTCACTGCTCACCTCTCATTCCCATTAGCCTCAAACCTTCAGCAGCTGAATCACAGCTCTGCTGGAGTCAATGACAAAAAACACATACTCCCAGAAACCCCTGGTTTCATCAGAGCTGCGATCGGAATAAGTAGCTGGAGGGCTGATCGCCCCAGTGATGGGCAGAGTGCCTTCATGCTGAAATGCCTTTTCGTGCACAGTCCATTGGCTTTGTATGATTCCATATTAAAAGCTCTTACCCATTTTTATGTCTACTATTGTGTGAGGTCTTTTAGTATTATTACAGTATCTTGGATACTTTAAAGTTTAAAAAGGCCTTTTTAATGCATTAAATGAGCTGGTCAAAATTCCATAATTTGCTGATGAGAAACAAGGGGAAAAACTACCCAGAGCAGTCACTGTGAATTTCCCTTCTTTTCTGTCTTATTTTTCATACAGGTTTCCTGAAATACATATAGTAGAACAGAGATTTTTCTTGTGCTTCCCTGCCTGACAAAACTGGATGGAGCAAGAATTCTTAGGAGGCCCTAGTGAAAATAATACTGGATGTACTCAGCAGAAAATTTCAGATACCATTCTAACAGTTATTTAAAACCCAAAAGGCCAAACGGCCTCAACAGTGGGAGTTTTTTCCCTTCTTTTATTTACGCATTCTGGTCCTCAGAAATGTAATAAAATAAGCTTGACACCATACTTGGGCAAGGACTATGAAAAATAAGCTCCCACTGCTGAGTTATGAGTGTCTGAAAAAAAATTAAGACACAGACATATATTACCCTTTACAGCGACAACAGTCTATGGACAGTGTTTGGAGTGCAGTTGTTTTCTTCCTGGAGCCAAATACTTCAAGCCTTAATGTGAGAGTTTGGGGGATTTCTGTTTTTTTGACGGTCCCGATACAAAGCCCTTTGTTTATAGGGTGCATGGTCCTGGTTAACAGTAAAACACTGCTACTGTGTGGCACGGCTGGCAGACTCCAGAAAGGCTTTGAACAGAAGAGAAAAGAAAACGCAGGTGCATCATAGCAGAGCTGACAGATGACGCCAAATTCATTTGCAGCACCTTGGCTTGCTTTTCTCTCTGATTTCACATGACCTCTTTCCACAGGGTGTGGTGGGGGGCAGAGTGGGCTGAACCAGCACCAGGCTGCAATCAAGTGCAGTTCAAATGTTTCCCCAGAGAGCCTGGGATGATTGCTGCCACAGGGAGAGGGATTTAAAAGGACTTTGGGAAGAAGCAGAGAGGTAAGAGCTTAATGAGCCTGGAAGTCTCTCAACAGCCATGCAATAAGCTCCTCAACATTATATATAGGTTTTTGATGTGTATATTTGATGCTACTTCCTTCCTTCCCTAGTCCCTCCCTTGCTTAATTAGATGCACCCTGTGAGGACAACAGGTAGATTCATTGTGCTTGCAGCTAAGGCAGGAGTAATTGCATTATTGCTTTTCATTGGCTCCCGGACACACATTCTAACCTGGAAGTTGTAAATGAGGGATAAATCACCAAGGAGATGGCCATGTTCCTTCCTTCCATCATCTCTCTCCCTTGCCACATGAAAAGAGCAAGCAGCTCTGCTGCTGCCTTCAGAGAGGCGAAGCTGCACAGCCACAGCAGTAGCCATGGTACTTCTCCTGTCTCCCTGAGTCTTCTGAAAGTAGATTTTTCCAATTTTATGTCAGCTACCTGTGAGGAGAGGGCAGGTGGCTCCTTCCTGCATCTTGGCTGGAGATCATGAAGGTCCTGCTTGTCTTTTTCTCCACCTCACACCCTTCTCACTGACAGCTGCCAGTTTCCCAGACATCAACATTTCTCCTGTTAGGGAGACATTTTCTCCTGTTAGGGGCATGCAAACTGCCAGCATGGCTGCCTGGCTCCAGGAACTTTTCAGCTGAAACATTCCTACCCCAGGACCACCATGTCTACTGTTGACTTCACACACTCATCATCTGGTTACGGTTTGCTCCTGCAGTTCTCCCTCAAGCAAAAACCCCATTATGGCTGTGGTCTCTGCGTGCAGGGAGATTCACCCCTATGCAGGGAGGTTTGGCTCAGCCTGATGCAGGCACAGGAGCTGCAAAATCAAGGCCTTTCTCTCTGCAAAGTGGATGCTGGGGTGGCTGGGGTCTGCGTGCATGACAGGACCCCAAACTGGCAGGGGTCTCATAGTGAACATGCCCAGACCTACCCTTACATGGGGACTCAGAACGAGATAAGGCTTTTCAGCTCAGGAAAGCCAGGTTTTACTGAACATAAACTAAATGCTTGGCTTCTGAAATAGAGAAAGTACAAAGACACTCAGTAAAGCAGAGCAGAAATAAGGAGGATTTATAGTCCCATCTCTCTCTCTGCCTACCACATCCTTCCTTCCAGGCTTGCACTCAGCCAAGTCCCTCTGGCCCCTGGGAAGTGCTTTCCCTTGCATCCTTTAACCCTCTTGCTGCAGAGAACATGAGGCTTGCTACCATGATCTTAGAGCCTTTAGATGTTCAGGAATACAGCTGTGCTCCCAGCTGCTGTCTCCATTTGGAGAGCTGAGAGATGCAGCAGTCTTATGGGAGACATGCACAACTTTGGGCAATTGTCGGGGCCCTAGCTCGACTTCCAGCAAAAAATGCCCATCTCCACCAACTATGTATAGGGATTTAGGCCTCCAGACTGAAGTGCTCCGGATTAAAACTCAGTTTTGCGCCAAGAGCAGAGGAGAAACATCCAAAAGGGGGAGCAAACACTGCAGTTTCACATCTAGGGTTGCTTCCTTGCCCCTTCTGCACGAAGCCAGTGGGTGCAACAATATGAAACTGTCCATAGCAATGGATAAAACTGGTTGTAGGGCAAATTAATTAGCCAGGAGGAGCACAACCAATTACAGAGGAAGGAATTGGATGGATAAAGGCACACTAATTATGGTATAGCCAGAAATACGGTGTTTGGATTTTGTGTATCTTTTAAAAGCCTCTCAAAAGTGTGGCCCTCAATGCAAAATTGGACAGAAATCGCCACGCTCCTAGGCAGGGGCAGGTCTCTGGCCTCAGGAGATGCTGTCTTCCTTCTCCCTGACTGTTTCAGCTATAGCAGGTGACGGCTCTCAGACCTCTGCAAATCCTTCTCCCGTATGAATTCCTGGTGCCACAGGCACTGAGATTTTGTAGTTTCATCTCTGAGGAAGAGATTTAACATCCATTGCATTTTTATTAGAAATTTGTCAGTACTGATTTTTAGAGGTAATATTGAGTTCAATCTGCAGCTTTTAAAATGCTTGAATGGGGAAAGGTTGAGGAACATAAAGCTCCAGCATAATGCCACATAAGAATATCTGCATTTCTTAATGTGTCTAAGAAGGAAGGGTCCAGTTTTAGTTTTAATGTGTCTAAGAAGGAAGGGTCCAGTTTTAGTTATGCAAAAGAGCTGATATATACAGCATTGATCCAAGTAGCCACACATTCCAGGAGATAAAAGACTTGTCCAGTAAGAGATAAATAAATAAATCTGTCTTATTTAAAATCATAAGAAAATACCAACTAATTTTGTTTACCCAGGTTTGCTAACGAAGTTCACCCCATGACCTATGAAACAAAGCTTATATTTAAAATCCTATTCTCTGCTCTACTGCAAAAGAACAATTACGAAACAACTCTGCAATAGTATTGGATGTACCAGACTGAGACATATGCTCTTAATCACAGATCACAACAATATTTATGGGAGGGTGGGGTGTTGATATGAATTCCTCCACAAAAAAAACCCGAACCAAACCAACCAACACATTCAGCTTAGAGAATTACTGAGAGAGAAGAATAAATAGGATGTGGAAGAAAACCACCAGCAGTTTAGCTAATGCTTTTGTACAGAGAATGAACCAGAGCCAGGCCAGCCACATTTGTGAAAACTTGGATGTGTGGAATTAAATATATTGCTGATAAAATTGCAGAAATGTCTACCAGCTGTAAGAGAAATTGGGTGGTGTACAAGATACTGGATCTTTACATGGTAAGAGACCAGAGAAGGTGGCCTTCCTACTCACAGCTGAAAGTGGAATGAAGAAACACTCTTCCACTTTTGTGTGTGAGGAGTTGATGGGTGAAGAGGTGATGGCTATTTCTGTAACAGGAAATAAAACAGGGTAAAGCCCCTTCCCTGGCTTTGAAAAATGGCACAGCTCAAGTTCATGTTTTTAATTTCTTTTCTCTTCAAAACACAGTTCCAGGTAGCATTTGAGCATAGGATGTCTCCCACTTTGGAGCCCCAAACTGTGACTGGGCAGGGCCTGGGGTTGTTTAAAGTGTCCCATCACTGTCATCTTAGCGTACACCAATAGCTTTATCAGTATTTGAAATATTCTACAATAAACTAAGCCCCAAATCAACAGCTATGAGGAGGATGCTGATATTCCTCAAAAGACCCTTGTCATGCTGCCTTTACTCAGGAAAAAAGATAAAACATAGCATTTTGCCTGGGGCAAGAGTATGGGATTTGGTGTCTGGCCTGTAACCGTAAGCAAGGGAGGATGTTAAACTCAGCCTTGTTCCCTTGCTCCTGTCCAGCTCGGGTAAGGATGCTTACATGCTTTATCATGCCACTTCCATGTTTTATTTAACTGAGAAGTCCACAAAGACCCTTTAAATAGAAAGAAATATTTGAATAATTTATCCAAGAGTAATTTCTGTTTCATTTCCAAGTCTGCTGAAGTCGATATTGCCCGCTGCTGGGAGCTAGTTAAAGTGCATGTGCTGCAGGGTACCAGAAAGAACAGCACGCACACAAATGCACCTGTGCCCACAACGAGCCTGCTCCTGGGCTGTATCCAGAGCCTAGGGTCTCCACTGACCTTGAAAATAAACCCTTCTGCTCACAGCCTGTGCAAGCTGCAAGCCCACACAAGCTTGGTGGTTTGCTGGGTCCCTGGGTGGCCCTGGCTGCACCCCAGTGCAGCAGGGAGGAACCGTGCTTCTTAAAGCATTGGCTGTCCAGCACCTTCCCCATCTCTGCCAGTCAGTGCTGCAGAAACAGAGGTGCTGCAGGGAGTGTGTGATGGCATCCTCATGCCTGGTCTGCCGGCCTCACCTCTCAGTAGCTGCAGGGTGCACCAGGGAGCAGGAAGACAGGGAGAGCGAGGTTTCCTCTGGCTCTGCTCCCACCATGCAGCTGCACCGACCTTTGCATCCACTTGAGAGAGCAGCTGGGAATGAGCAAGCAGGGACGGAGATGGGAAGCTGCTCTTTTCAGGGGCATTCAAAACTTGGACCAGGTTAAAACATCCACACACAGGTGTGCAGTCTGGGTGGCAAAAGCAGGTCATGGGGAAAGCTGTATTTACCTATATAACAGTCACATTGTAGGAAGCAATTAGTCCTTTTCAAATTGCTGTGATAACACAAAGTGATAATACAATTAACCACGGAAGTCAAATTTGCCAGTTCTGGGCCCTCAGTGCTGTGCCTGTTCCTTGAACAAAAAAGCTTTATCATCGTATTAATTCTGCACAGCTTGCTGGAGTTGTAAAGTACTCATTGTGTGATGTGTGGCAAAAAAAACTAGTAAGAAGGAATTTTTATTGCTGTGTCATGGTTTGTGCTGAAACCTGATGCTGTTATCAAAGAGCAGCTTTTCTAGGTATTTTCCACAATCAGATGAAAAATGTAAATATTCTTTTAGCATTGGTTCCAGCTGCAAAATATATCTGTGCTGATTGAACCTGCAGTCTTCCATTTTAGTTGTAAAATTAAGTCACTCTTAAGAGACATAATAGATACTTTACTTCAGGATAGAATGTACAATTTTCACCATCTCATAATTTATCTTGCTAAAGGCCAAAAATATGCAGATTTGGTAAAGTCTTGAAGAACCATGCATAATCCAGAATGCTCCAAGGAATATGTGCATAACATTACTTCTTTCCCATTTGTGATCCTGAATAGACATACCTTCTTTTTGCATTTCTTCTGACTGAGAAGTCAATGAAAGGGCATATTTCTCTGCTAATTAGACTCCTGGAGATTGCCTCAACTGTTCAAGAACTACCAACCTATTTTTTTTACATCTTTCTTCTTCAATCACAGAGAAACCCTTTGTGCTACTTTTGTTTTTTCTCTAGTGAGGTGATTATTGAAACATCTAACGATTTTGCTCCTTTGCGTGTTGAAAAATCTTTTATAACTTTATGATAAACAGGCATGTAAATTAAACAGTTGATCAGACATCTGCATTCTAGAAGGTAAGTAGCAAAGTTTTTTCCCAAAAGGCTCAATAACTGTGAGAAGAAAAATATTGGTCTATGATACAGCTTGAAAAGACTTAAGTGTTTTCCCAGTGTCCTGCATCAAAAACCCTGCATGCTCCTTTTTAAATGTCCTTGATAAGATTTTGGGGATATGAGAAGGGATGGGGAGAGGTAAACCTGGACTCCCATGATAATGTTATACAAGTTGCTATTATAGCAGTGCGCAAATGGGATCAGGGCACCATCAGGGTGAGCTGTGCTTGTGGCATCGCAACGCTTGCTCTGAGATCATATGCAGCACAGATGAACGGATGGATGTCATCTTTTGAAAGGTGCTTAGGCCTTGTAATACCTCATGCTGCTTAAATTTTATATGATTTACAGCTTCATTTCGTTTCAGGAGCTTTTTGAGAAAGATACTTTGGAAGTAGCTAAATTCCCTTATTAGGATCTTAAATGTCTTTCACACCCTGGTCCTCAGGGGCCTGCGTGCTGCAGGGTGGTGAGGGAGTTTGCCTCTGTCTATCACTTTTGATGGCCCTGCTTACGGTTTTCATAGATGAGCTCTTGCAAAAGAAGTTGCAGCCATCTGAGCTATTACCAGCTTCTGCCACTTGCTTCCTCTGGCTGCTGACTGTGCTGGTCCCACAGCTGGGAGGGTAGGTTGGGATGTGCATCCACATCTTGGTTACCTCTGTTTGGGGCTTCATCGGCATTGCAAGCTCCATCATCCCTGCCAGAGACACAGACCACTTGCCGAGGTGGGGGACTGATGCTGAGAGCGAGGATCAGCCCCTCATAAAACCATCAGGACTCATCTGCGAGAACATTATGTCATTTTGGCATTTCAGGGCTGTTACGGGTTTGTGTGGCGCGGTTTTCTTTGGTAGTGGGGGAGGGGGCTGCAGAGGTGGCTCCTTTAAGAAGCTGCTAGAAGCTCCACGGCTC
>VYZV01029348.1:39970-51033 GCA_013401275.1 Pandion haliaetus | reverse complement strand
TAGCCTCAGTGTGGTTCCATGACCTAAATGACCAGACAGAGCATGTAATGTGTGCTCCTGAACTCCATCTTCTAGTTTTACTTCATCCACAAGAAATTCAGTCTGTATATTTCAAGACTGCACCACAACACAAGCCAAGGTAAGTAGATATGAATGGGACATTCACTTCAACTGCATTCCTGAGCCTGAACAGCAATACAAATGTAGATTGGCTTCCAGAGAAAAATGACAGAAAATGTGTGCCTGCCTTTTACCAAAACAGAGAAAAGGTGTGAACATCCACCAAAATGTCCAGCATTCACTCCAATTCTAATATTCTGTGCTTTTCTTTCTAAACCAGTGGGATAAGGAAGAGGCATGATAACTTTATCCTATCTCCATGCAGTTTTCTGTTCTGTCAAGATATCCCGATTGTTTTTCTTTCTTGTGAGAATTTGCTAGATTTTTCTACTCTCAAAGCTTTAGAAAATAGAGACCTCTTTTTTTTTCTTTTTTTTTTTTCCCCTGGATTTTCCTAATAAATGGAATATGGTAAATATGTTTAAATGTAGCACCTGGTCCGGTGTGTAAGGTTATAGAATGATAAAAAGGGTATTGGAACAATTAACCAATCCATTCATGTTCTACAGGCAGATTGGAAATATTCAAGTTTTACAAACACATTGTCCATGCTCTATACAGGAATTCCCCAAAAGGCCCAGTAGGTCTTTCACAGTAATTAACACAAAGTGGAAGCATGTCAGACAGGAGTCAAGGGAATTCTGTGACAAGCTAAAGCATCATTCAGGAGACCAAGGTGCCTTGGTAAAATTAAGATATCAAGGATGCAATAGTAGGCATGGTGAGTGACTCTTGCAGCTTCTGTAGTTCTGTATGGCAGTAAATCATAACATACACAGCGACATAAGCAATTAGAGAAACTGGAATATATAACAAGTCTTTAAAGCAGGACTGATATTCTAAGCTCCTTCATAACCAAAAGACAAACAGATAGTTGGTTCTATACTTCATATACCCAGTTAGGCAGTGAAGACTGGTGATATACCTGCATTTCAGTCAGCTACCTGCACTTGAGTGATTATTTTAAAGGATTATGAGATATTTTTAGTAACTTTTGGTACTGATTTTTGTATATGCAAATAGTGACATTTTGAAACTCCCTTGGAGGCATGTTCACTAAAACAGCTTGAGTGGATTCAAAGTAAACTAGAAGCAAGATAGTAGAGCACCCTTATATGGAACAAAATTTAAATATTTATTTCCAAATAAGTCTACTAAATAGACAAGAAAATGTAGATGACCCACAAGGAAAAAAAAGCTTGCATTTTAGCCAAAGATACTAAGGTCCAGGAAAAAACCCTGAATTTTACATTATTTGCAGTCACTTTTTGAAAAATCTAGAAGTGGACCTTGCAATTTATAGAAATTTGGAAGTATCAAAGCACATGGAAAAAATGAAAATAAAGAAGTGAAAATAAACTCAGATAAAGACTGACTTCTCATGATCAATTAAAGACAAAAGACATTTCTATATACAGCTTGTACCACAATTAAATCCACCTGCACAAAAAATCCAGGCGGGCTTGTTTCCTACCTACTTGTGGTTTAAGACAGTTTCAGTATCAGGAGATAGTGCCAGTNACTATGGTGGTATTAGACACCAAATACTCCCACGCCTTAACAACATTAAGGCATAAAAAAATTCTGTTGAGGGTATTCAAGTATTTCAGAGAATATGACCAACATGTAATACATGACAGAAACCGGGATACTGGGGGAAAAGGAAATTTGTTCCACTTCCCTTAATTATAATACTTCTGGAGAGAAAAATACACTGTATTTTATCAACCCCACTGGGTAAAAAAAAAAAGTTGCAAAAGCAACAAGATTTTACCTTTCATATACTATGATTTCATTTTTTTATCCTAAGAGTACGGTTCAGCTAATCACAATGGTCTCTGGTCAAAAGTGAAGACGTCTATAAATTTTTTTGGCATGAAAGGATACTAAAAATTTCAAAACAGAGCAAGAATAAATTTCAAGTCCTAGTTATTAATCCCTTCATTCCAGCATAATTCTTTATTGGTCTCCTAAGAGTGGTCTCAGATCAAAAGATGATGAAGTCCTTTGATGTGAGCAGTTTCATACTCTGCACATTCTCCTGATCTCCCTTTCTTGTGCTGACCAAGCTTCCCTGACTTGTTCTTCCTTCCCCCAATTTCCTGTAATCTCTTCATCTTCCCATCAGAGGCCACTTCTTCTCAGTATTCCTACTACTAAATCTAACTGCTTATCTTTACCTATTCTTCCTTCAAGAGAACAATGAATTCATGCTTATGATTTTTCCCTCAATATCTGACTCACTAATGCATTTCCCTTGTCACTTTCCTTTCTCTTCATTCTCTTCATGGTAATTGCTCTAGCTTTTATTCTTCTGAACATTATTTTCTTTTTTTTTTTGTCCATCTCCTATTGCTTGCTCTGTCTGTCACTCTCAAGAATATAAGAATAGCTGTACTAGGTGATGATAAAGATCCAATTAAATTAGTGCTGATCAGAGGACAGTTCAAATATGTAGTTTTAGTTCCCATGATACTGTCCCAAATTCAGTAACTTTTAACCTCAAAGGCTCGAGATGGGGTGGGTCTCTGTAAACCAGAAGCTGTGTGCTTTTGCAGAAAGGCTACAGCAGTGAGGAAAGATTGTCCAAAATTACATAGGTTTGGGGTTTTTTTTGGGGGGGAAAAGCTTGACAATACCATATTCCCTTATTTTTCAGCCAGTTTTGGCACTCAATACTGTAAACATGTAAGTGTGTCATGTTAAATTAAAATTACTCTAACAAATTTTCACCCACATATGAATGCTATTATGTTATCTTCTCAAAACCCAATTGACATGCCATTTCTATTTGAAATAAGTGAAGATTCCTTAGAAGGGAATCAAGAAAAGGGAATGTAGAAAATCTGATGCATTTTCTAACTCTTTAGATACAATCACTTAAATCTACCAAATGGTTTGAAATGCGAGTCCATGAATATGAAAAGTTGCTTTATTCCTTTTGCTGTTCAATAGAAATGGTGTTTTGCAAAGTTCTTTCTCAAAGCCTTTCAGGGCACATTAGTTTATAATTTTGGCAAGCATCTTCCAACTAGTGAGGCTAAATTAAAACATACACACTACAAGCAGAACAAAACCAAGTAATAAAAACAATTTATAGTCCAGAAACATGGCCTCCTATCACCCCACTCAGGAAGTTACGAATACTTGCTGGATTTCTGGCTGAAATATTTTATATTTGGCTGAATTTTAAAGTGTTCTTTAAGTAGAAGTCTTCAGGCTTGTATCATAGCAACTATTAATAAACTTTGCAAACTTAGTAAAGTCAACCAAACAGCTGTGAATGCACCTAGTGAATTGCCAGATGGTGCTGCTGAAATGATTTTGTTTGTGGTCTCCAAATGCTGTGAGTGCAGTTAGTGTAATTTTTGAAAAATTAAATAAAATCAGCAACCATTAATCTCTGCTCAAAACAGATCTAGGGCCCTGATTTGTCAGTCAGATTTCAAATTCAGATGGCCTTTAGGCATCTGAATTTTGCCTTTCACAAACTTAGTTACTAGACTGAAGGCATGCACAGTTCTTTAAAGGACCATAGCACTTTAAGAGCATCAAAGGGGCATAAGCAGATGAATGAGCCTCTGAAAGACAAGCATCAGTGTGAGCTTCCTACACTTAACCTGTATGATAAATGTGAGGATTCTTAGCTCTCTGTTATTACCTGGACTTATGTTACCTGGGAGCATTTCTCATTTACCATCAGGTACACAGAAATGACAGCAGCTGGCATGAGTTAATGTTCACACTGCTGTACCTGAGGGTAACTTAGTCTACCTATTCCTTAATCATACCAGAAAAATGTACCTGAGTTCCTGAAGACACTGGACCAAGGCTGTCTTTCAATACTCCTCCCAGTTTTGTACTTTAGCATTACATACCAAACTGCTGAAGACACAGCATTTAATAAAATGGAAAAGGTAATTGCTCCTTTTCATCAAGGCCACTATCATGGTTTAACCCCAGCCAGCAACTAAGCACCACGCAGCCACTTACTCACTTCCCCCCACACCCAGTGGGATGGGGGAGAGAATGGGGAAAAAGTAAAACTCGTGGGTTGAGATAAGAATGGTTTCATAGAACAGAAAGGAAGAAACTAATAATTATAGTAATAACAATACTAAAATGACAATAATAATAATAAAAGAATTGGAATATACAAAACAAGTGATACACAATGCAATTGCTCACCACTTGCCAACCAATGCCCAGTTAGTTCCCAAGCAGCGATCCCTCCCCACCCAACTTCCCCCAGTTTACATACTAGGTATGACGTCATATGGTATGGAATACCCCATTGGCCACTTTGGGTCAGCTGTCCTGGCTGTGTCCCCTCCCAACTTCTTGTGCCCCTCCAGCCTTCTTGCTGGCTGGGCATGAGACTCTGAAAAATCTTTGACTTAGACTAAACACTACTTAGCAACAACTGAAAACATCCGTGTGTTATCAACATTCTTCTCATACTGAACCCAAAACACAACATCATACCAGCTACTAGAAAGAAAATTAACTCTATCCCAGCCGAAACCAGGACAACCCCTCAGATTCAACGCCCTGTTCTTTTCCTCAGTACCTTTTTAAGTCTACTTGAGAAAGGCAGTCAGCTGCCACAGACAACCCAGGATGCTACAGTAGCACTGTGATTGAAGGTACAGGATTGCCATCATAATCATGTATTTCTTTACATACTGGCATCTTCTAGCGTAGTGAGAAGAGCTCATCTTGAGCTGGTAGCTGTAGGTGTTCATGAGTCTTCTTAGGAATATGAATTGGTGGCAAGGTAACATTACATATGTAGGTATGCTTGTGAATACATTGGCAAACACACATGCAAAGTCACGAACCAAATAACAATAGTACAGTGCCATGCTGTTCAGAGCTAGGCTGGTTTTGCTTGACAAGATGGTGATGGATGCACAGAAGACCTTCTCTCCTGCGTAAGTTGGAATAAAATTCGAAGCATCTCACAGATATCTCTGCTGTTGTGGAGATTGTTTTCTCAAAGCTTATTTTTCACCCAGTTTTGGCACTCAATGATAGTGAGGAGAGCTGGCTTCCTACATCCCTTGCCCAGGCCCTTGCCCAAGCAGGGGTATTTATGGCATTTCTGGCAAACCATGTACTTTCAGCACATTTTCACTGTCAACAGAGGTAGAAAAGAAAAAGCTAAATCGATTCTGTTTGTTATTAGGTGGGAGTTGGTCCAGTTTACTTGCAAAAGTTTTCAGCTCCTAAAAGTAACAGCATTTATTACTCCGGTGTAGGCAGTTCCTACCTTACCAGGATGGCTTGTGCCTCTGAAGGCAAAGTGAGCTGCACAGGGGTGTTCCAGACATAAAGATCTGTCAGCAGAAGCAGTACTCACTGCCCTTGTTGAAGAACTGGGCATCCACCCAATTAAGCCAGAGTAAACAAAGCTATTTCAAAGTCTTCTCGGCTCAAAAGGCATAAAAGGAACATAAATTACATAGCTAAATATTAGGATGTTAAAAATCACTAATAATCTGAATCAAACTCAGAAGACTGGCCACGTAAACAGAGGTATTGTTTTAACTTTTAAATAGAAGTGCATAAGAGCCTACAGAAACAGAAGCTTAATCTGATAATTTTTCATCCAAATCTGAAAGAACAAATACTCTCAAACACATAGATATTCTCCAACGTGTTTGTTTCCCCATTTTTTACGTAACATTGTGTTTTCAGATCTTACTCAATGTCATTGATGATTATTTTTTAGATATTCCCTTTAAGAAAAATAACTGATAGACAGACTATTAATAGTGAACCTTATTTTGAATCTTACGTGTTACTTGTGTATTTTTAAGTAACCATTATCCTTTAATATAGAAGTAAGTCCAAGAGAAAGAGTTGAGAAGGAAATTGCATACTATTTCTACTCTCTCCCAAAGCAATAAGCTATGTCCTTACATAAAACTTTATCTAGGCTGAAAGGGCATTATCAACCAATAACAAAAAATAAATCTGATGTCCCTCTCCTTCATCCTTTTGCGGACAGTAGCCTACTCTCAGCCAAATGTGTCAATTTATAGCACATAGGTTCAGTTGTTGGTGGTGTCAGCAGTCTGCTTGCGGTTGGAGAAAGCGCGTCAGGGAGCAGATTTGAGCCCAGAGGCTCTGCCAGTCAGGCCTGGCCCAATGCCACCCTCGGGCTGGTGACAAGCATTTCTAAATCCTGACATTGGCTTCGGCTTACCCCTACCATGAAATGCGAGCATCACGAAAGGGAGCCCACATATATCTCCCCATTCCATAAGTCAAAGACAAAGGAGGAGAAGCAGAAGCGTTAGCATTGGTACAAATGCTCCAAATGAGAGGATTTTTTTAAGGCTTAAAGGATCATTGAAGTGTGCTTTTTTTTTGTGTGCTTGCTTTCTTTCTGAAATGGGACTTCTAAGGTATTTGTTTATGTAATCCTAGCTCCATTCTCTATTATAGTGGTTTCCTGATGTGTTAAGGAAAAGAATCAGTCAGCTTCTAACCAAATCATTACACTTATCTGGGAATATTTTTGCTGCCTAAGGGTAGCTGTATTAGTTACCTGCAGTTCAGAAATCCTTCCAATATATGTGCTGATCTCAAACACTGAATTAAACAGCAGTACTGCCCTTTAAAGAACATTCACAATTTCAACAGTATGAATGTGCAGATGACTATATATACTTTTCAATAAAATTCTTCCTCTATTGCCAGCAAAAACCCTTTATTACACTTAAACTCTATTTGTTTTATTGCTTGTTAGCTTAGTTTATAGAAGCTTCCATGACATTTTTATTGTCTCATGGTTTTATTGTATTTTTTTAATTGTGATATAATGTGCCAAATCCCTTGGCAAGGAGGAACTATATTACAGTTTTATAATGCAGATTTTTGAGGAGCAAAGTCTATGAGGAAAGAAAGTCTATGCCTCGAGGTAAAAACTGGTGACCTATTTGGTCCAGCAATATAAGATTGAAGGATGTGAGCTCAACATTTCCATCTGAACTTCTCTTTTGTCTTCTGAATTGGGAGAGCCTACATTTAAACTTTTATTTTTATATACAACAATGCCCTGAAGTGTACATTGAAGGGAAAGAGTCTTTTGGCTTGTGAATCAGAAATCATTCTCATGCACAAAGAGCTGTATGAATAGACAGATAGCCCTTGTGGTATCTTTTGTAATTGCTGCAGATAGCTGTCGTGATTTCAACCCAGCCCATAACAAAGCACCACGCCGCAGCTTGCTCACCCCCCACCCCCTCCCCTGGCCACGTTGGGATGAGGAGAAAATCCAAAGGCAGGCTCGTGGGTCGAGACAAGGACTGGGAGGGATCACTCCCCACTTATGGTCACGGGCAAAAGACAGGCTCCACTTGGGGAAGAAACAAAATCCATTTCATTTACTACAAATCAAAGCAAACCCAAGCATATTAGGAAGTAAAATCAAACCTCAGAACACCTTCGTCCCCCACCCTTCCCGGCTCAGCTCCATTCCCAGTTCTCTCTCCCTCCTCCCCCCGGCAGCACAGGGGAACAGGGGATGGGGGTTGCGGTCAGCTCGCCACACCTTGTCTCTGCCGCTCCTTTCCTCAGGGGGAACATTCCTCACTCGTCCCCTGCTCCACCGTGGGGTCCCTCCCACGGGAGACAGTCCTTCACCAACTTCTCCAACGTGGTTCCTTTCCGCGGGCTGCAGTTCCTCACAAAATTCCCTGGCGCGGGTCCTGTCTGAGGGCCGACTTTCAGTCACACACTGCTCCAGTACAGGCTTTCCCATGGAGGCACGGCCATCTTCGGAGGTCTCTGCTCCCCCGCTCACCCCCATGGGCTGCAGGGGGACAGCCTGCCGTCCCACCTCGGGCTGCAGGGCCATCAGCCTCCTCAGGCGCCCCTCCTCCCCCTCCTTCTTCACTGACCTCTGTGTCAGCAGAGGTGTTCCTCTCACATTCCAATCCCCCCTCCCACTGCAGGTTCTCCTTCTTAAATCTGTTCTCCCGGAGGCGCTACCACAGTCACTGATGGGATCGGCCTGGGCCAGAGGCGGGTCTGACTTGTAGCCAGGGGAGCTTCTAGCAGCTTCTCACAGGAGCCACCCCTGCAGCCCCTCCCCCATTACCAAAAAACCTGCACCACACAAACCCATAACAATAGCTCAGATAATTTTTCTGATTTTCCATGCTGTACTTTTAAAATTAGGAGACACTATATGGAAAGGCTCTGACTAAGAGCTAGATTAAACCTTGTATTTCTAGAGTAATCATAGCATCAGATAGAGATCTGCAGTTGTGTAACAGTGCAATTTTCCTCAAACAACTTCCACATCATGTGCTCATTTTGCCATGTTAATAAGGGTAATGAAGCATGATACACACTGACCAGTAGAAGAAATAATTTACCTTTCCTTTATAGATATTTTTTTTATTTAGCCACCTGAAAGATTTAGTGTTTACCCTCAATAAATGGTGATTCTAATAAGTCTGCACCTCTCCTGCTGTGCCAGGAGGCTTCAGATACAATGACGCAGAGTTAGAAAAAGTTTAAAACTCCTTGCCATAACTATGGTATACTATAGTTTTATTTCTGTTGCTGTTCTTAGGTTTGTTTTCCTTTTTTTTTTTTTTCCCCAGTGGAATTGTTTTTCATCCAAAGCTGGGCATGTGATAAACTAATATCTCCTGGATAAAATGATGCTGTTATTATTTTGTTTTTATTTCTTTTTTTCCAGCTTATCCCCTCTTCTGTGTTTTAATTTTGTTTCATATTATGACTCATCTTGTTCTGAAGACAGTAAGGTATTCAGAGGAAGAAACCATCTTTTTCTTTAAAACTTTACCAGCTCATTACTGGAGTCTCCAAGGAATAGTATTTCAGAAATTATTAAACAATAAAGTATATTAAACAATGTAAATGACAATATGATTTCCAGATTAACTTTTTCTGTTTTGGACTGGAAGTTGAAATGAAATCTGACATTGCAGTTTTTCTTTCAATGCTTATAGGAGTTCATCTGCAGACTAACAGTATTGCAGCTTATCCCCCACAGTGAGCATCTCAGTGAAATCCTGAGCTTTGAGCAGTACCATCTCCATGAAAGAGCATCGTGACGTGTCAGAGATTGTTAAATAATCTTGAAACTTTCATACTGCTGTATTGATGCTTGAATGGAGTCATGCAGGAAGAAACACTGAATGACATTGTGCTCTTAAGAATACAGCCTGTCTGTTGCATTATGCCATCACTACTGTATCATGACCTTTTGTTTGTCAAAAAAATATATATTATGAAAAAAAAATAAACTTATAGGGAATGTGAATGGCAATTAAGACAATTAAGAATAGGTACATAGCTAAGTCATAAGTGAAGTATTTTACAACTGAGCTCCTTTTTGAGGCTCCCTGCCATATGCACAGGATGCTCCCAGCACTCACTGCCACTCACCACACTGCATCCTAACTGAAAAGAGAAAATGTCATCAAACGCTCAACATGCAGTTTCTATAAAGTTTTACAAATATGTTCTTACATCCATTGATATGGGTGTCCTCGTGAATGTATTTGTTGTTCTTGTTCAGGATCACCTTTTGCCACATGGAGGCTAAGTAATTTGTGGCTTTTCCTAATCAACGGTCAATGGTAAACTCATAATTCCCTCAGGGTATGTTGTAATTCAGCCTTCATCATCCAGGACAGATTTGGCACAGCTATTTTTAGAAGAAATAAAAGTCACATGATTCCTGCTATTTTGGAAGTGCAACAACCATCAGCAGACAGAAACCTCTGTTTTTCATCCAGAAGATAAAAGTAGGTCAAGCAGCCTTTTTTTCATGCAGGCAACATTCAGTGGTTCAGCCTGGGGTGAGGGTTTGGCTGACACTTGCCTCTCTCAAGGCCTTAAGCAAAAGCCATTTGAGTTTTTTTGACACTGTTTTTCTCACAATCCTGTAATGCCTTCTCATTAATGAATGCACTTGTTCTCCTGCAGCAAAATGCATAATCTGGAAAAGCTCTCTTCGTCCAAATTTTGTTGCTGACGTATCTATCTCTATGATAATGTTCCAAGGGATTTGCATACTTAAGGTACATAACAGTTTGGCATTTCATTCCAGGCTGCCTCACAGCTAAACAAATTGTTCAAGTTTTGTCACTGAGGTCAGGGTCAATGTACTACCAGCCTGTTTGCTGATCGTTTAAAGGGCTCCATTGCATCTGACTCCCCGGATGGCTGCTTTTGGCCAGGCACAGCTTTAGGAGACCTCCACTCATGCATGCAGCTGTTAGTAGGGCTGCACTCCAAAGGATCCAACAGCAATGGCTTCTTCCTCTCTGAGAATGCTTTTTGTCCAACTGATGAAAAAAGAAATTGCAGAATATTGTGTGTTTCCTGGTGTTGGTAAAACCAGAAAATATTTATCTCTTTCTATCTATTTGTGTTTAATTTCTTTGTTGTTCTTGTAATTTTTTTTTTTTTTTTTTTTTTTTGTAAGGTAACAGTTAAATGTCTGGCAATTTTGTTTATTCTTCTGTGGAAAAAATAGGAAACTGTTAAATTTTGCCCCAAATGAATCTATTCCAAAGGCAATCTGTTTTTATTTTAAAAGCCCAATTGTGGTGGAAATGTTATGAAATTCTGCTCAGTTGTCAAGATGTCAATCTCACATCACAAAAGTGAGATCACAGGTTTGCAGCATCCAGAATAAACAACCAATTCAGGTTAATGAGTTCCAAACCAAACTAATACTGAACATTAGTGCTGTAAATTTTTTTGGAAGAGATGTAATAAGGAATATATAGATTGTATTACATTGCCAACACTGTATACTGTGATCTGTAGCTACTGAAAGCACTCCCGTATGACACTGTATTATAAATAAACCAGAAACAGTTTTTGTTTGAAATTTTCTTTTGAAAAAGAGGAAAGAAAAAGCAGTACAAGAGATCCTGCCGTTCCCC
>VYZV01029348.1:28897-39903 GCA_013401275.1 Pandion haliaetus | reverse complement strand
AACAAAATGTCCTAAGGAAAATAATATTGATTTTTTTTCACTTGCTTATTTGATACACAAAGCAGTTAAAAAAAAATCCTACATCCATTTACTGTTGGGCCATTTCCAGTCTTCTGTGATGTTGTTGGAAATAGGAAAGTGTAAAATGGAAGCTTCTGTGCTAGCAACTCTACCACTTGACACAGAAATAAAAGCCTTTTACAGGGAATCCATTTGTATTCACTCTGGATTTCAAAATTATTTCCAGCCACTGACAGCTTTGGAATCTGTGTCCTTGAAAAGGCAAGATGTGCAGAGGTGAGGAGGGCCTGCCAAGAGTCTGGAAAAGCAGCAGAAGCTGGTGTTGTCTGGTTTGATCAGGAAGGGGTTGACAGTCAGACAGTGAAAAGATCCATTTTGTGTGACAAGAAATATTTCCACATATAAAGCATTGATATGTGTGATCCTTATTCTTTTTGAAACTTGAACGCAAGTGTGCCCATGAGGATTTGTCTGCGTATTCAGAATGGAAAGAGACACTGCGGCCTGGAAGATTTGCAGAGAGGATGTAAAGGGAGCTGGAATAATAAATACATTGATTTTAGAATTATTGCTTTGTTTCTTCATTCATATTCCACTTGGTATAAATACAGTGACTTTTAAAATATGGAAAGTCAGGAACTAATCTGTTCTGTTTGGAAAGCATTTAGCTTAGTGGGGAGACATTGCTTCAGTTCAGCTCCAGGGATAAACTGGAGCCGTAAGTTTTGCACTTGGTTCAGTTCAAATACTTAAGTACAACAAATACTTGCCAATAAGTCGTTCAGTGTACATTTGTTAAATAAGAAGTCTGAAAATAAATATGCTACTTAAGATACTTAATGCTTAGTCTTTTTCTGTAGTCTTACAGGTAGGGACATTACTGATTTGGAAACATTGAAAAAAATTTACTTTCATTAGCTGTTTACTAACTAAATTTTGTGATCTGAAGCTTTAGGTATTATTTTAGTTCTACCTGCATGCAAATGGAGCTACCTATAAAGTGGGTGAGTTTAAAAAAGGGCCTGTTGGTTTTTTTAACTGTCAGTGGCATTTAGCATGCATTTAAATGACAAAACTGATAATATAATGAGAACGATATGATCTATTGCCCTATTACCTAATGTAAGTTAGCTATACACAATGACTCTTATTAGCCAGTAAAGGCAGGCAGCATTGCCACTGGTATGCGAAATAACTGAGGAGACCTATGTATGGTAAAAAGTTGTGTAGCTGGTATCACACAGTGTTCTTTCTGTGGAGCTCAGCCTCTGAACCATTCCCTAGAAGAATGGCAAGTGGAAACTCTGAGGAAGGTGAAGGCTGGAAGCAGGTGCCTACTGGCACCAAGAGGAAGGCTCCTGCTACACCTGAATGTTTGCAGCTACTAAACAGGTTCACTACCTTCAAAGCTGAGGAGGAGCTGGGCTTGCTTTCAAGAAGAGCATCTGGGCCAACTGACCCTAAGCCACAAAGGAGCACCAGGAGGAAGTGGCAACTGATAGCAGTGGATGACTCCCTGCTGCAGGGGACAGAGGCACCCGACCTGACCTGTTGTACAGAGAAGTTTGCTGTTTCCTGGAGGCTCAGATCCAGCTTGTTGCGGAGCGACTGATGAAGCCTGACTAACCCTCTGACTATTACCCCCTGATATTCTTCCATGTGGGCACATGTAGAAGCAAAGAAGGACTCATGGGGATATGAAGGTTGAAGGTAGCCATGCCTGCAGTGACCATGAGATGGTGGAGTTCAGGATCCTGACACAAGGGAGCTGGGCAAAAAGCAAGATCACAAGGCTGGACCTCAGGAGAGCAGACTGGCCTATTCAGGAACATGCTTGAGAGAGTTACTGGTGAAACTCAAATGCAAAAAGAGAGTATACAGAAGGTGGAAGTGGGGACAGGTAACCTGGGAGGAATATAGAGGCACTGTTCAAGTGTGCACAGATACAGTTAGGAAAGCCAAAGCCCACCTGGAGCTAGATCTGGCAACGGATGTGATGAGCGACAAGAAGGGCTTCCATAAGTACCTAACCAGCAAGGAAGACTAGGGAAAATGTGGGTCCACTGATAAACGTGGCAGGTGCCCTGCTGACACAGAACATGGCAAAGGGTGAGGTACTGAATACTTCCTCACAGGTAAGAATAGCCTTCAGGAATCCAAGGCCCTGGACACAAGGGGGGAAGTCTGGAGAAAGGAAGACTTGCACTTGGTAAGAAAGGATCAGGTCAGAGAATACTTAAGCAAACTGGACATATAAGTCCATGGGGCCTGATGGGATGCATTCACGAGTGCTGAGCGAGCTGGCAGATGTCAGTGCAAGGACACTCTTATCTTTAAACAATCATGACAATTGAAAGGGCTGAATGAGGACTGAAGGAAAGCAAATGTGACTCCTAACTTCCAAAAGGTCAAGGAGGAAGACCCAGAAAACTACAAACCAGTCAGCCTAACCTTGATCCCCAGGAAGGTGAGGGAGCAACTAATCCTGTAAACCATTTCCAGGCACCTGAAGGTCAAGGAATTCATTGTGAGAAGTCAGCATGGATTCACCAAGGCAAAGTCATGCTTGACCAACCTGACAACCTTCTGCAATGAAATGACTGGCTAGGTAGATGAAGGGAGAGTAGTGTGTATTCTCTACCTAGACTTCAGTAAGGCTTTCGACAATGTTTCTCTTAACATCCTCATAGAGAAGTTGACGAAGTAGGGGCTGGATGAGCAGACAATGAGGTGGATTGAAAACTGGCTGAATGGCCAAGCCCGGAGGGTTGTGATCAGTGTTAAGAAGTCTCACTGGAGGGAAGTAACTAGCAGGGTAGGTCAATAATGAGTGCAGTCCTGGTCAACATCTTCATTAATGAGCTGGATGATGGGGCAGAGTGTACCTTCAGCAAGTTTGCTGATGATACAAAACTGGGCGGCCTGGCTGACACACCAGAGGGTCGTGCTGTCATCCAGGAGGACCTCAACAGGCTGGAGAAATGGGCTGACAGAAACCTCATGAAGTTCAACAAGGAGAGGTGCAAAGTCCTGCACCTGGGGAGGAACAACCCCCTACACCAGTACATGCTGGGGGCCACCCAGCTGGAAAGCAGCTTGGCAGAAAAGGACCTGGGAGTCCTGGCTTCCTGGGGTCCAAGCTGAACATGAGTTGAACATGAGTATCTCCTTGGAGATACTGAAAAGTCTTCTGAAGAAGGTCGCAGGTAGCCTGCTCTAGGCAGCCCTGTTTGAGCAGAGGAGTTGGACCAGATGACCTCCAGAGGTCCCTTCCAAGCTCAACCATTCTGTGATTCTGTAATGGGTTGCACAGTTGCATGCTGGTGAGGCTGAAACTAGAATTTTTGACTGAAGCATAACATGTAAAATCTTCTAATTTCAGTCAAACCCTTACAGTATTTTTTGCAAAGTTTAAGTAACAAGAAGCTCACTTTTAATGCATTTTGATACAAGCGTCCTTTCTTTGTGTCCTAAGTTATTGCAGTTTGTGCTATTGAATCGTAACTGGTTTTGAACTGGGCTTGACTGTATTTCAGTGAAGGCTTAGGTATAAATATTGGTGGCTTCAGAATGGTCGAGCCCTGATGAAAACTAGAGTGACATAAATTTTTCCCACATCTCACATAACTTATGATATTATTCATTACAGGCTTACACTGTACTACTAATCTCTTTCCACTTTTTTTCAGGTATTTGTAATTTTCTAAATAGGCCTGAATTCCAATTTCAGTCTCCAGAAAATGAATAGAAATGTTGAGACATACATTTCTTGTATATAAACTATAATGGAAAAGTTATGGTGGGCTGAGGAAGAATGTACGTGCACATGATTTTAAGACTTCCATGGTTTTATATCAGCAGTGCATTCTTACAGCAGTGCCACTGTACAGCTATAATATACCATAACACTGATTGGAACACTGTTTTTTATAACACTGTTGTGAAGATTAACTATGTAATATGTAAGATTTTTAAACAAAGGAATGCATAGTACAGTCATTTAAATAATTGCTTTCTTTGGTATTTTGAGGATGTGTGTACTTAGCAAGTGAAGGAAATAAACATTCATATTTAAGTTTTTTGTGTAAAAGTGATGTTAAATAATACATGTAACATTAATAATATAACTTTACAGAAGAATAAACATTTTAGTATGAAAACACTCCTGCACCCTGTTTAATATCTAAATGGAGATTAACAAACAGGTCCAGGTTTTGCCTGCACCAATTAGATGGAATGACCTAATGCTCATTTAATTAGTAGACAGATCTTCAGTTAGTTCTTGATGATAGCATCTAAAAAATAGGCATTTAGTTTATACTGGCTATTTAGATTTGTTTCAGTCATAACAGCAGAAAGTGAGTAGTTCATCTGTTCTGAAGACTGATCTATCCCTTCTTTGAGAGCAGGACAAGAAAGAGTAAGAGAGAAGAGGGAGACAGAGGCATGGAAAAGGCCATCCACTAATCTGAAGTTTTCTTTCTCCTACTCTTTCAGGGTGAGACTTATGAGACCCATATTCGAAACAGCAGTTGGTCTAATGGCAGAGTATTGATGTTTCAGTGGTTATAAAGACAGCCTGGAATGCTGAATTCGAACTTTGTAATGCATTAATTGTAGGTAGGAATATCAAAACAAATGAATAAATATTCAAACTTTTAATTGACATAAAGGTAGAGAGGTGAACGCACAGTATGTATGTATCCTCTGAAATGCTTTATTCCTTTTATACACACAACGCCCCCTCTCCCCCAGTGACTGAACTGTAAATTGAGCTTTTCTTTACTGAAACTACAGTTTCTTGTCCGTTTCTCTGATACAGGACAGACATTTCACTATATTCATGGCTGTTACAAGGAAGTTCTATTATTTTCAAGTGAACAAGTCTCCCTAAGGCTCATATATATTTACACATATATATATTTATATTTGAATACACAAATGCACATATAAATCAATAATTAGGTGTATAAATATATATATGTAATTTTAAAGGTACATAAAAAGTCATAAGGTGGTTTACTCATACATGATTGCTGACCTCTTCTCATGCTGGTATATTCAATCACATGCAGACATTTTCACACAGAGAGCAGATGTTTTTTCTATTTGCTCTGCTCCATGGCTAGGTAAATACACAGGCCAAGTTTCCAAATACTGGTGCCAGGTAGGCTTTTAGTTTAGTCTCAGCAGATACTGATGATATGAACCTGAGGCAGATCATACTTTCCTCCTGGACTTCCCAGACATGGTTCTGCACAAGTACTTAATATACCTGTAAATAAGCTTACAAGTCCACGGAGGTTCAATGATTTTTATATTTTAAATGAATATAAAATTGATTTAATAAATAAAAATTCACATAAAGTGGTGGAACAATTCCCTTTGGCCTATATCTTCAAATTAGGATATCTTTTTATCTGGGTATTTAGTTATGCAAAATTATTTCCTGTGACATTGTATGTTCCTGTGCCTAGGAGCACGCAAACCTTCAACCAGTGGAGACATGGACAATCTTACTGTTATTTCATCATCAGTAACAGCATCTTATCCACAAAGCTTTTATGACAATAATTGTATTAAACTGTATCAGAGCAAGAGATCCAAATGGAATAACTGAAATAGCTTTATATCTATGAACAGATGGCATACCTAGGTCACATAATACACAGTTATTACTGTTTTATTGAAAATGTCGCCTTTTCCCCTAGTTTGTCACTGTGTAGTTACTGTGCTTTGTTTTGTATTAGGCATTTCCCTGGCAGGTATTACACATGCTGTAAATATACACCTGTGAATGGCACAGTAGTAGCCAAATTAATCCTAATGGGGAAATTTGCCATGTGTGTGTCTCATTGATTCAGCTGGTCTACCCACATGGTTAAGTTGATTGTGTTGGACTGATATATTTAACTATAAACTGTTCAAGGAGAAAACTCACTATTCCTACAGTGACACACATCCTGCTAGAAAAGACTATCTAGATCATCAGATCCTATGTCTTGTTTCCATAGTCAAGCAAGTCATCTATGTATCTTATATGTACACACAGAGTCATATGTAGAATAACTTCTCCAGTGAAATCCTACTTCTGATTTAAGTTGTGGGGACCATTTTAGTTAAAACACTAAGAAATGTAACATTGGTCTAAAATAGAAAGAGTGAGTGAAGAGCCTCTAACTTTGAGATGCCTGTTGCTCAAATTGTTAAAACCCTACAAAACATAAAATTAACAGTGTACACAAAAAAACTCAAAACAAAACCATACTCCCAAGTCCACAAATATAAAAAAGCACTGTCTTCTGAAACTTGGTATAAGATGACTTTCTTGTTTATTTCAACACTATATTTAGCGGGGACTTTTCCTCAAGAAAATACAGGAATATACCTTCATGGGAACAGATCTGTTTCATCTGCATCACATATATGTAAAATTTTGATATAATTTATCTGGTATTATTTCATGTTAATACTGTTTCAGTACATTTTTTTTCATCATCTATCTACCTTACCATTTTAATCCTTTCAAACATGAAATGTCTATATACACTGAGCACAGTGTCTATAAACATTAGATTGAGGGCCTTTTCTGCTGGCAGCTGAAAAATAGAGAGAGATTAAAAGAGTAGCCATATTGCTGGCAAGCCGCTCACATTTATCATCATCCTGGGCTGACATTGTGGAGGAGAGTCTCAATACATATTTAATTAAACTTCTTGTTCTTCCTCAAATGAGAGCTTAGGATACAGGGAAAAGTAAGATGAAATGTGTGCTGCAACTGAATTTAGCATAATGCATCTATGACTCAGTTTTGGAAGGACTCCAGAACTAAATAACTGGCAGCTAAAAAAAAAGGGGGGTGGGGGGGTTTATCCTCTTTACCAAAAAGCGCTTTTATTTTAGTGAGATCTGGAGTTATCTTCTATTGTTTTTACTTTGGTAAAATTAGAATCAGAAAAAAAGCTTTAGTTTGATATCTTAAAAGAAAGTGAATGAAACTAAATTAGAATCTTCATAAAATTATAGTAGCACCCAGATGGGTAAGAGAGAATTATCACTCTGTGAATGGAAGAGCTCCTTCCTGAACATCTCAAATATTGCCATCTCCCAAACTTTCTAGAACTGAAACAAAGCATATAATAAAAAAAGGAATTTGGGGCTGTTTCACTGTAAATAAAAATATGTTGTAAATTATTCTGGATTACCACCAAAAAGGCAACATAATGGAACTGTATTTATGTATTATCTAAATACAGCAAATAACATGTTATCCTGGATATAGATACTAGTCTATAATAGTATTTTTTTCTGTTCAACACCTTGAACTCAAGGTTTTCAAGAACCTGCTGCATGTTAAATAAATTTTTAATGTGTTTTTGACACATATTTTCAAAATTGCTTTTCCAGAAATTAGACTTCTGGGTTTATTCTGCATGAACCTGTATCCTGAATAAAGAGCTAAGCCTATCCTCAAGTTGGTAGCATCCACTCCAGTATAAACTGTGGAACCTTGACCTTCCCTTTCTATGTTGGAGTTAGATTTTAATTTTCAAATATACAAGTGGGCATGGTTGATGATTGGACTCAATGATCTTAAAGGTCTTTTCCAACCTAAATGATTCTATGATTCTAAAAATGAATAATATAACATAGTTAGTGAACACATTGATGTCTCCTGCCCATCTCTCAGATGGTAAGAGCAAAGTCGCTGGTTTCTGTAAAGCATTTAGATGCTTATGTATGGGAATGGATGCTTATCGTTAGGTGTATATCTGAAGAATTTTTCCTTATCCTTGAGCCTGATACACATGATTTTTGCCATTACCAGCAGGAGACAGGCTTTGCACTGACTTGGTAGTGCAGGGTCTCAGGACTTGTCTGCAGTTGCCTCAGCCTGAGCTGGCTGTAGCCTGGTTTAACAGCTGTGCAGTGGTCAGTGACTGGTGCCTGACCTGTTTTGCCGTGAGTGATGGGAAACCGTATGTGGTAAGGCCTGACAGCCTCAGGGAACCACTGTGCAACAAACAACAGCCCCTTGGGGTAACAGGGCTGCTGGGGGCAACTTTCAAGCTTCAACCTGGAACCAATGAAAAGAAAGCAAAATGTGTCATGAAAGCAGAAAAATAACCATAAGCAGACCCCATGATTAAAGAGAAAGAAAGCATTGACATCAGCATCATGTTTCTCTTAGTAAGAGGAGGAAGAAGCCTCCACCACTGACTTAATACTCCTCTCAGCAGAGAGGCCAGGGCACTGTCAGCTCTTCACAACCTCCTTTCCCCACTTTTCTTCTCAAGAAAGGACTAAGTGTTGACTTTCAGATCCTAAGGGACATTTCTTAGATGTGAGCACCAGACCAGAGAACAGGGATAGCTACTAGGAGTGTCTAAGTGGTTTTTGGAATAACAATTAGAGTTGTATTGTTAATGAGGCTTTTCTGCATTAAATGTTCTGAACTATTAAGCTGTTAAAAGATTAATTGGACTACCAACAAATTCTTATCTCTGTGTACAAGATATATTCACTCTTGCTCTTTAGAAGATTTTGAAGCGTAAGAAGCTGTTTGCCTACTTTTCTGAAGTACACAGCAGCCTTCCTTCTGTACAGCATCACCCAGCAGAAAGAAATTTTCCACGGTAAAAGCCATATGGTTTGTGATCACCTTAGATAACTTTGGTAGAGAATTTCCCAGCTGAGTGAAGCATGTCCTCATTCCAGGTTAGTCTGTAGCTTATATTACATTCTTTTATGCTTTTGAATCCTCTGGAACTAAGAAGAGTAATGAATCTGGATCTCAGATTCATTTTTCCTCAGGAAGTTTTTGAAGGAAACCAATGTAACTGCTGTGACTCAAAGAAAACTCAAAGCTTATTCACGGTCTGAGCATGACTATTGGATTGAAGCTACCATGAGTTAGGGTGTATTTAGTCCTTTTCCAATTGATTTGTGAATTGTGACGGAGTGTAGGCAAGAGCCAAGTGCCTAGGTGGTCAGATGAAGTGCATTCGTATATACTTGTGTTTAGATAGCTATGGCACTTGCATTCAGGAGGCTGTTCAAGTATTTATGTTTAACTACAAGAATTCATTGGTTAGAAACAGAGGCACTAGTTAATTTGTGCACTCTCAGGCTCAGCATTAGAGAACTGGTTTTCTAACTCACTCAGTGACCAACGTCATGTACAAAACCTTACTTTTAATACTTAAAACATGGAAAAGAACATTAAACAGCATGACTTACCTGATTTTCACCTGTGAGAAAAAGATAGCATTACAATTTGGGGATATCTTTTGAAAAAAAGAAAAAGTGTATTTGCTCTGTGTGTATACGTACATGCATATGTGCATATACACATATATATGAGTTGGTTTCTTAAAATAGATACTTTGATATGTGCAACCCCACATGATATGTACGGTAAGTGGTAATGAGACAAAAATTGATCTTCATACAGCCCTACGGATGTTCACTGAAGATCATTGCAAAACCTTGCAAAACCAGAACACCTTTTAATGTTATTGACATTTTTTGAAAATTAATTTTTGTGAGACAATTATATTTTGTTTGGAAAAGGCTTCCCATGTGTCTATAATAAAACCTGCAGACAGAGAAAGAAAGACTTCAGAGTAGCCAACAGTTAGTGTGCTCATTATGTGGACGTGAAATGTCTTTGCTCTGCACTAGAGTGAAATCACAGACACCTGAACTTAGCTCAGAACCTGGAAACAAGGACAGCAGAGAAGGCTATGGAATTTAATGTATCCTTGTTCCCAACAAGAGTTTGTTAAATTATATGTTTCCCACAGAATAAGAACTAAAATGTCCTACTGACTCTTTGGTAGGAGAAAACCCCACAATGAAACACTGTACTTCTTCCACCAGTTTAAAGTCAGATCTGAGCTACTAAATATTCATTTACAATCTATGTGGTGAGAAGGATGGTTTTGTGGGTCTATATTGGCAATAGGAATAATACAGAAAAGAAGGAAAAGGACAAAAGGAAAAGGACAAAAGAAGGAATAATGGAGAGAAAGTGCATCAAAGCAGCGATCAGCCGATATTATAGATGCCACTTCATTGTTGTGTGACACTATGTGAATAAGCACGCTGTCAGCTCCTCAGATCAAATCAAATAACCTTTCTGCTTTGTCACTGTGAAAGGTATTCAGTAACATTGTCATGGTAATCGCCAGAGTGCAGCACAATCAATTCCCACCTCATCAGGGGCTAATCTACTTGCTTATAAGTTGGGAACATGCAAATTCTAAGGTGTATAAAAGCACTTGTTGATAGGAGAGAAAGCAGTGGTTGATCAAGAAGGAACACTAATGTTTTCAGTCTTGCTAATGCTTTTTATAACAAGCAAACCTTTAGTTAATATATCCTCTAATTCAACTAATAAAACTCCTATGTGTCTTAGGACAATCATAAACAGTTCTCATGATCATTTTGGTTTTGAATGATGCCTTTTTCCAAGAATCTGCAGTTTCATGAGTCAGGCACTTCTGATAGTTGTTCATTATAGCATAGCCTTTCAGAACAATTAGTTTAGAAAATGAAACCCCATGTATCATCATCTCACATACGTTAATTTCTTATATGGCCATGGACTTCTTAATATATTAATCTGATTCCAGTCAGTCTGGAGTTGCACACAGTCACAAAAGTACAATGTGTCCACAGGCAGAAAGCAGTAGTAAGAATAAATGACGAGGAATAAATTTAAAACTGAAGCAGAGATCACTCAATCCATCCTGTAGTTACCAGGTTTTCCCTGATGTTGTTATCTCAACCTCTTGAGCCGTAATAAAAGCACATTTTGCAGAAGTGAAATTTTATTTTCTAAACTTCTAGTGCTATCGGAACTGGCAGTTGGATTTCAATTCCCTACAAGACCAAATCACTTTTTAATTATGTTCCTTTTCTTTACAATATGCTCATTTCCTGATCCGTATTGGCATCAGCTTATGATGTGATTCTGCACA
>VYZV01029348.1:13206-28866 GCA_013401275.1 Pandion haliaetus | reverse complement strand
ATTCTGGGAAAAACAGATATATAATAAAAAATGTTTAGCTTTTTTGTTGTAGTCATGACATTTTATGCTTGTGTGACAGATTTTTTTTTTGTTGTTATATCATGTTTTATATGCAAGCATAGATAAAATGAGTTAAGTAGTTTAAAATCAAACTAGAAAACTTACTACTGAAATAGAAGTTCTTAAAATCCCTATATGATTTCCTGTCAAAAGATGATTATGATGATACAGTCTCAGGTGTTAACAGGAAGCATAGTCATATACTAAATCTTTTTACTCAAGATTTTTGTAAACTGCATTAAGTTCAATTACACTTAGTCATGTGCTAAGTAATANCTTAGTCATGTGCTAAGTAATAAGTTTAGAAAGCATTGCTGAACTGGGAACTTACTGAGTATATAAATTTGCAAAAAGTTCTGTAAACTAGGAAGAAGACAGAGGAAATGATACCCTATATTGTGTATCTAGTACAGGTATTTGTAGATATCAGACTAATATTTCTGTAATAAAGTAAAAAAAGGGATGTATGATAAGAAATGAGACATATCACAGGAAGCTGAAAGGTGTAACATTATATTGATTCATATAAAAAAGTATTATCTTAGTTTATGTAAATATTTATTACCTTAGGTTTTGTATTTATACCCCAGACATTTAAGTCTCTCTGCATAGGCAATGAAAACAATTAGGTAAACCTTAGATGAGTTTCATGCCATCCTAAAATAAATGTTTAAGATATATCAAATGAACTGCCTATAATGTGACCTTGACTACAACTGGAGCCTCGTTCTCAGGTGGGTTTCTGTAGACATATTTAACCAGGTAGTCTGAATCCCAGGCTTTCAGTACGATTGAGAAAGACAGAAAGGCACGTCCTGGAGGAGCAGAGATCTGAAAATCAAATCTATGTTTGGGTCCCTGTGAAAAGTAAGTTCCATTGTTTCCTTTTATATCTCCATTTCAATACAATGCGATGGTGCAAATGTAACATTGTTATTTAAATACTGGATTTCAGAGAAAAATTCTGCAAAAGAGCAGGAAATTAGTCAGAAGATTACTCTCCGTATTTGTAAATGAAGCCAGGTGAAGATCTGTTTCCAAAAGGCTGTCATAAACCTGTGTTGATTTGCTTTAGAGTTTTACTAACTTTTAGGCTATAAGTATGAAAAAATTGTGAGAAGAAGTTATATAATAATCAGTCTAAAAAAATGTATTACCTCTCCCTATAAATATGGCAACTCTAAGGAATAAGGAACACAGATAAGTTCTGATCTGAAGGACACAAAATTAAAATTTTAAGGGTAAATTTTACGAAGTTAGAATTCAATATTGACAAAAAAGAGTTGTCAGGAGAGTTTGTACAAAAAACCCTCAGAACTGCCATGTTTTCCACTGCATTGGTACATAAACTGAAGAATGTCCAAAATCTTTCTTCTTTTTATACTTCCTAATTCTGGAAAACAATTTGTTTGGAATTGAAGTGACAAGTAAGCAAAGGAATCTGTCTGGGCTAGTAATTATAAACAGCATTGGTACCCTTCAAGGATGAAGGAAAGTAGTGTCCAGAGTATGGGCAAGAATATATACTTTTCTACTCCAAGATAAGGAATTCTGTTGGTCAAAGAATTGGATAGTTGTTGTAAAGCCTCGTTTTTCTTTAAACAAAATTCCTTAGTAGGTTTTAAGGAACTTAGGTCAGTCATTAGGAGCCAATAAGTAAAATGTTATCATCAGCCAAAACGTCCCAGGACTGCTGACCAATGTTGTCTTTTCTCATCCCTTCCATAATCAAGCTTCCCATTTGCTTACATTTGGAGGTTTGTGTCAATCTCTGTGATCTCATGCACCATTAGCTGAATTGATANCCCTATCAAGATGTTCATGCCTTTCATTTGTGAGTTAGGTGAGTATTTAAATTAATATTTTCAGTTTTCTAGAATTTTAATTTTGAATCCTTGTGTTTCCCATTTTTGGAAGCTATGTTAAATATACATATAAGATTTTCCTCTAAATTAAACTACAGTATCCTACTAAGAACATCATAAAATATTTTTAAATTTTGTACAGAATTTGACCCCTACATCTTCACTTTTTTTTTTAAATGGGGATTATATTATTCATAATTATCCATAATTTGCTCAGTGATCCCAGAGTTAGCAATAGGCTTCCTTTCAGAAATCTGGTTCAGAGGTGTCCCATTTTTCTGTAACCCTCATCCCTAGGGCTCTGATATCTGTAATTTATGCCCTAGTTTGGTGCCACATGGCTCTGTGACCTTGACTCAGTTTTACTAATAGATAACTTGTGAGAGTCTGTGAAAGGCAGATATATAAAACAAGTAAAAGCACAGACAGAAGTACAATTGCTGAGACAGTGTTAGCAACTCAAGGATTCACAAGGAAAAATACTGATGTGAAACTACGAAAATCCCAAGGAAAAAGTCAGAGAATCAGGAGACAGGAGGTCAGAGACTCTGAATTCCTCACCTGACTGGCTGGCTGGCCTGCAGACACTCATCAAGGATGGTGAATGTATTAAGGCTTAGCTTAGGAGTTTGCTAGTCCTTGTGGTTTAATGTCTGTCTTGGCCAATAAATATCTTTGCGCTCTTCAGTTGTGTATATTCTGTTTAGAGTGTGTTCTTCAGAATGGTAAAAACTGTCTGAAGAAAATGATTAGGAAAGGCAAGATTAAAGTCACCATATAATTACTACGCATATCTTAAGATATTGCAAAGGCCAAAGATACCACATATCTCAGAAACAAATGTCTGAGTTACCTTTAGGTAGCACTTTTGCTAGCAGTGTTATCACAAATAACATGGATATAGAAATAGCATGTCTCTCTTCCAAAAACTTCCTCCAAGTCCAGGTTGAGGCATACTAGTGTATTATGTTTATAAACAAAAAGGTTCGATATTTTAGTCTCATTATTGAGGCCTTATTTCCTAATGAATACTAAGATCATTGTTCAAAATGTGCTATCCTTCCACTGACATCCTGTATTTTAGATCTGAATTTCAAATGATGTTGAAAGTAAGGGAGAAAATCTGGAATCAGAAGCAAAATGATTGCAATAACAGGTTTGTTATTTGAATGTATCCATAATTGCAGGTTAGGTCCAGATATACTTAAGGGTCTAGACCCTACAATTTGAATGTTGAGGAAGAAAACCGAGTTTCTCTTTTAAAACTATTTGTAACAATAAAATAAAAATAAAAGCACTGTACCATAATGACAAATCAGACTATAGAAAGCTGAAGTAAAAGCTGACTTACTACTGTATTGCTTTACTAAACTATATAAACAACAAACACAACCCTAATCACTTTGTACAGCTGATTGTAGTTTCTCTACTTGAAGTTCTTGAGTGCACTTAACTCAAAAATGAAAACTCTCTTGCTACATTAAATCAATCAAAATGGAATTTAGAAAGTTTTTATGATTTTATACATTTCCAAGGTCAGTCCATAAAGCTCTGCATGTCATTTATTCTGTCTGAACACAGGCAAGGGATATCTTATAGCTTCTCCAGGTCAACTGGTTAGTTAGAGGCATTAAAACATTTCATAATTTTATGGTCACAAATGTATCCTTGTAGAAATGTTCCCATCATGTCCATTTCTCTCCTACTGACTATAATAATAATGTAAAATAATCAAAATATTTTAGGTGAAACTATAAGTAATTACTCTGAATATAGGCCTTTGAGGCCTCATGATCAGAGGTAATTACAACACCTAGGTTTACAAGACAACAGCAGCCTTTGGCAGGTTAAAAAAAGGTAGAAAAAATCACAGCTATCATTATATCACCATAACTATCAAAATGCATTTTCTTGTCTTTTCTATTTGAATTCTCCAGAAAATAGAATTTCTTTCTTCTGGAATGAAGAAATCTATTTACTTTGCCTCGATATACATGTATAAAAAAAATTATTTCCCATCCTAATCAGAAATTAAAATCCTGTGTTTATGAAGCACCATGTGATTTCTTCCCAGGAACTGCAGCAAGGAGATCATTTTTTAAACCTAATTATTTTTTAAACCTAATTATTTTTTAAACAATTTGCAGCAGATGCTTTACACTCCGTCCTATGTCTGATGAGCCTAGCAGCTTACATGAAACCATGATAGCTCTGCTGTCTTTCAAGACTCTCTGCAGGTAAAAGCATAATCTTTTCCCTAATTACTAGTGATGTATGATAACTGTAGTTTTTTAGGGTTTTGACACACTGAAACATAAAGTAATGACTACAGTGCACTGTAAAGAGCTCTGTGCTCCCTTTTCAATAAGGTCAGGTAGTTTTCTTAATCACTTTTGTCAGCTGTGTTAACCTTCAAAAACTACTTCTGTTTAGTGGAGTTAAGACAGTTAAACCTGTAAAGGCTAATTTATTCCCTGATTTTTCTCCTGCTTCTAGGCAATTAGAATTCTGTTTTGTTTTGCTAAACTGCATCAGTTTAAACTGAGCATGAGATTCACCTACTTAATATTACTGGAGTGTTGATGTGACCCCTCAGAATGAAAGGTTTTCCTCTTCCAAGTACAGAGAGCAGGTGGAAATTAAACTAAGAATAAGGCAAAACAAATGACAAATTAGGAAAAAAAAACAGTATTTGAAGTGTAAACCAAGGAATTGGAACTAGCATGCAAACACCTTTAGAAAAGTCCTGATGTTCTATAAGAGCCTGAGGAGTCATTGGATACTACCCGCATTGCCCCAATTACTTTGCCTGATATGTGAGATATCAAAGAATAACATTAGGCTTTATAGTCAGTGGAATCATATCACAGAGCTCCCTTCTCTTGGAGTGACACCAGCTAGTATACTGCTACTAGAAAGCTTGTCGGTGGTTTTGTGACTTCGCAGGAGCTGGTGCAAAACGTGCGTAAAAGAAAAGAGCTGGGTTGGCAAGGGAGTGAAGTTTCAAAAGGAAATTCTGGAAATGGAAGAAAACTTGTTCCTGTAGGTCACTGCAGTGAAAGTGGCCATGTAGAAAGGTCTGCTCCTTGTGGCCGCAGGAGATCCTGTGAAGCATGTGAACACACTTGTGCCTCCAAAAAATAAAGTAGTAAAATGACTAAAAAATAGAATCGAATCGAATCGAATCGAATCGAATCGAATCGAATAGAATAGAATAGAATAGAGTATTTTAGTTGGAAGGGACCTGCAATGATCATCTAGTCCAACTGCCTGACTGCCTGAGGTCTGACCAAAAGCTTAAGTATGTTACTAAGGGCATTGTCCAAATGCCTCTTAAACACTGACAGGCTTGGGGCATCGACCACCTCCCTAGGAAGCCTGTTACAGTGTTTGACCACCCTCTCGGTAAAGAAATGCTTCCTAATGTCCAATCCAAACCTCCCCTGGAATGGCTTTGAACCATTTCCATGCATTCTATTATTGGACACCAGGGAGAAGAGGTCAGCACCTCCCTCTCCACTTCCCCTCCTTGGGAAGCTGTAGAGAGCAATGAGGTTGCCCCTCAACTGCCTTTTCTCCAAACTAAACAAGCCCAAAGTCCTTAGCTGCTCTGCATAGGACATGCCTTCCAGGCCTTTCACCAGCTTTGTTGCCTTCCTCTGGATGCATTCAAGGACATTCACATCCTTCTTAAATTGTGGGCCCTGGAAGTGCACACGTACTCAAGGTGAGGCCACACTAACACTAAATACAGTGGGATAATCACCTCTTTTGACAAAATGATTATGCTGTGTTTATTGCACCCCAAATTGCAGTTTCTCTTCTTGGCTGCCAGGGCACACTGATGAGTCTTATTGAGCCTGCTGTTAACCAGCACCCCCAGATCCTGTTTTGCAGGGCTGCTGTTCAGCCACTCCTCTCCCAATTTATACCTGTGCCCAGTGTTACTCCATCCTAGGTGCAGAATCCAGCATTTTGACTTGTTAAATTTCATCCCATTAATCATTGCCCAATGCTCCAATCTATCTAGATCCCTCTGCAAGGCATCTTGTCCCTCAAGAGAGTCAACAGCACCTCCCAGTTTGGTATCATCAGCAAACTTGCTAATGATGCATTCAACTCCTGCATCTAGATCATTGATAAAAGTATAGAACAGAACTGGACTTATAATTGAGCCCTGAGGAACACTGCTGATGACTGGTCACCAGCCAGATGTAGCCCTATTCACTACAATCCTTTGAGCTCTGCCCTTCATCCAGCTCTTCACTCAGCGCACCGTGAACCTGGTCATCCCACAGTTGGACAACTTGTCCAGAAGGGTGCTGTGAGGGACAGTATCAAAAACCTTACTAAAATCCGGAAAGACTATATCTACTCTCTTCCCTGCATCCACTATGTGGATGATCTTATGATAGAAGGATATCAAATTAGTTAAACAGGACTTTCCCTTTGTGAACCATATATAGGTTTGACCCAAGGGACCCTACCCTCCACTGATAAACTCCTCTAAGGAACAGCATGAGCTTTATGATTCAAAGGAAGGGATAAAAGGGAGTTTATATGGACTACAGTCAGAGTACAAGTAGAGTCAATGGCTGCCCGCTATTACCTGTCTCAGTGTTAGAGTTAGTAAGAAGGGGCCCAATACAATTATGTATATGTTAGGGGAAAACAAAGATGGATTTAAGGGGGATTACCTCAATACTCCCATCTGGAGAATCCTCATTCACCAAAAAGTGAGTACAACAGCAGCGCCATGATGTTTGTCTATCTTAACTTTTCCAGGCACCAGTTTGAGAATCATGTCCAATGCAAAAATAAAGCTTTGGCATTTTGATCCACTGGAGATGACAAACCACAGATTGGCCTAATTCCTGCCTGTGGAAATGCAGTAAAGAGAATGAAGTAAATGAAGTAAAGAAATTTTCAAAACCCAAACAGAATTACATGAAAAAGTAGACTAAAATCAATGTGAATTAAGACTCAGTTCTCCACTCCCAGTTTAAAATTGCTACCAGAAGGCTTTTTGAACTGATGTGAACTGGCAGAGTTTGGTGGATTTCAGTGTGACAGTGATAACACTGAGATATTACAATATTTTCATTCATAACAAAATGGGAAGAAAATAAAGTATTTTGCTATTATGCTGATAGATACAATACATACAATATTACTGCTATAATACAAGAGCACACTGGTGACCTATGGTCAGTGTGTTTACCACAAACAACTCAAGACCCTTTTTTGCAAAGGTGCTCCACAGTCTGTCAGTTCCCCACCAAGTCCGCTTATGAGGTTGTTCCATCCTTGGTGCAACATTTCATATTTCTCTTATATGAATTTTAAGAGGTTTCACACAGCTCATTCCTCTAGCTTTTTGAGGTCCTTCTGAATAACAACCCTACCCTGCAGTGAGCTGATTGCTTTCCACAGTTGGGTATCATCTACAAATTTGTTGAGAGTTAATTAGGCTGCATTGTCCAGGGCATTGATGATGACGATGTCAATTTTGTTAGAAACTACATAGGTAATTGCTACCATTTAGCCATGCTTTAATTCACAGAATTACAGAGTCACAGAATCACAGAATGGTTGAAGTTGGAAGAGCTATCTGGATGTCAGATGGTCCAACCCCTCTGCTCAAGCAGGGCCACCTAGCGCAGGCTGCCTGGGACCTTGTCCAGATGGCTTTTCAATATCTCCAAAGATGGAGACTCCACAGCCTGCCTGGGCAACCTCTGCCACTGCTCAGTCATCCTCACAGTGAAAAAATGTTTCCTGATTTTTAGACGGAACCTCCTGTGTTTTGGTTTGTGCCCATTGCCTCTGGTCCTGTCTCTGTGTACCACTGAAAAGCGCTGGCTCTGCCTTCTTTACATCCTCACATCAGGTATTTGTACACATTGATGAGATCCCCCCTAAGCCTTATCTTCCCTAGGCTAAAGAGCCCTAGCTCTCAGCTTTTCCTCATAGGAGAGGTGCTTCAGCCCCATAATCACCTTCACGGCCCTTTGTTGGACTCTCTCCAGTATGCTGGTATTTCTTGAACTGGGGAGCCCAGAACCAGACACAGAACTCCTACATGCAGCGCAGGATACTATTAGCCACACTTGCCACATGGACACTTTGCTGGCTCATGTTCAGCTTGGACCCCAAGGTACTGGTGTAGGGGGTTGTTCCTCCCCAGGTGCAGGACTTTGCACCTCTCCTTGTTGAATTTCATGAGGTTCCTGTCAGCCCATTTCTTCAGCCTGTTGAGGTCCTCCTGGATGATAGCACGACCCTCTGGTGTGTCAGCCAGTCCACCCAGTTTTGTATCATCAGCAAACTTGCTGAGGGTACACTCTGCCCCATCATCCAGCTCATTAATGAAGATGTTGACCAGGACTGCAGTCATTATTGACCCCTGGGCTACACAGTTCATTACTGGCTTCAAACTAGACTTCATGCTACTAATTCTGTAGTTGGGAAAAGAATATCTGTCTTTCCATTGTTTTTGAAAACAAATATGGCACTGAATGTTTTATTTTGTAAAACACCATGCTGTTATGAAAATATGAAACATCACAAATGCCAAGAGATGGGTCAAATTAGTCAGATTTAGGTTAAAAAATAACATCATATTAACAAATGAGCAAAAGAAAACACAGACTGTTGCAGAAAAATGAAAGTAATTCCAGCAGACAAATAAGAAAAGACTTCAAATAAAAGTAATAAAAACTCTTCTCAGGAAGATAATTCACATGGAAGAATGCACTCCATTTGTACAACAGTATATAGAAAAATAAAAGAAATAATGAATGAAGCAGAAATGTTCATGGATATAGAATTGGACAGTGTATTCTCTGCTTCTCACATAGCTATATAAAGTGAGTTTGAGGAACTGCCACTCTCAGGGTAATATGCCAAACCAAATTTTATCACAGGTCAAAGAATGTGTATGCCGGTAGAAATAAAGCTGGCAGTGATCTATGAGGAGAAAAGGGCAACGTTACTACTGAATTTGCTGAAGGTCAAAAGAGAGGATGCTCCTCAGCAGATGTTTTCTTCCTTTTAAATTGACAGATGTTTAAAACTGTGCAGGCTGTAAGAAAAATGCCCTTTAAAAACTTTTAGTCAGAGTGTCTAATTAAAATAAGGGGCAGGATGAGGAGTATATGTGTATATGTAAATAGCACATGAGATTCACTGGTATCACATGGGTGGATGTTACAGGCTCTATACATGGGAACCTAGAACTGGAAAGAAACTCCTAGGTAATCAAATCCAGGCTCCCCATACTGGAGGCTGCTACTTTTAAGCTAACATTCATAACCTTTTCAAACCTTGTTAACCTGCAAATTCAGCTTTCTGCCTCTTAAGCTTGAAAGCTATTCTTGAGTTTAATTTCTTAATTGCCTAGAAAACATTTTCTTAATTCCCCAAATTTAAGCATGAGGTATTATTTGCAATTTTTTTTTTTAACTGTGTCTAATTTATATTTTTTTTCCTTATGGTTTCATCATATTTTGGGGAGACAAACTTTTTATAATTGCCTACCATGACAGGATCTTTTTAATCTTGCTATTTAAAACATTTGTTCATAGCCAAATTTCTTGTTAAGTTACTAATACTTAATCATGTTTCTTTATTCTAGTCCTTAGATCATCTAGTGGTTTTTTTGTACATTTTTTATCCTTTAACACCTTATATTATTATGAAATGTCACTATAAATTTTTCTGTCTTTGTTGAAAGATCATGGAAACTATGTAAAACTAATCCTAAGATTGGTTTGGAGGAAATTCTCTAGAAACCTCCCTATGAGCTAATAATTGCCACTCCAAAACTATCTACTGAATTCTCCTGTTACTTTTTTAGACATCTTATTTCTTTCCATTTGAATTAATCCATATTTCCTCCAGCTTAATTAATAACTTATTGTGGGTGTTAAATATCTTGTTGAAACCTAAATAAACCAATTTTTTCATTCAAACTACTGAGCCTCTAGAACTGTTAGCTCTTGGATCAGCCACGTATGTTACACTTGCTCTCTACAGCCACCTGAGTAAAGAAACGTGTGTGATAAATTCAGTGTCAGGTTAAGTTATATAGCTGAGTAGGGTTGAATAACTCTGGTTCCTGAAAAGGCGTGAAAGAAACAGATTTTCCAGCAGTTATTTATGAACAGTGACTGAGCAGTTACATCGTCAACAACCTGGAGTGTCAGTATCAGTCAGTAAGACTTGGCTGTCACCAAAAAGTACCAGGACAGCAAGCCTGGGAAGTAATAATCAATGTTCAATATGTTTGAGTTAGTGAGTTAGGGATCCTATGTAAATTTCATGACAGCAAAAATTCTTCGTAACTTCTCAAAGTGGTAGAACATCTTACAAATAGAGGAAGATACATTTTATATATATATATATACATACATATATAATATTGGGAGTGTGTTTTGGCAACCACAGACACCTGTCCTCAAGACTTTAGAACAACTTTATGAAAGAAGGTCGAAGTGGAAATGTATTACAAGTGAGATGTGAGGTTGATTTATTACCTTATTTGTTAGGTTTACTTTTCATGTTAAAATAGATAAGCCAGAACAAACTACACCAATTTTACCACCTAAAAGCAGGTTTATTTGCTTGTCATTCTAATAAAATCATTATCATCTGGAGCTAATATACCAACATTACAGCCAGAATTTTTTTTCTACCATTATTTTCAGTATGTATTTGTATTAACTTTTTGAAAGGTGGAATGAGAAGCATGTAAAAGAACAACAGTTCTCCAAAACCAAGACTTTTCATATAAATATATAGGGTTTTAAGGAAGCCTTTGCTTGGGGGATGTCTCAGTTTCCGACTGTAAAAAGCAATGGACCCACCAGTACAGCCAATAACAAGCAGCTTATAAAGGCTGTTATGTAGCACATCAGCAATCCCTGTCTGTGCTTCTTTTCTGACTGATGCTGAACTGTGGCTCATGTGACTGTAGAAACCCATAGTAACAGGAGCTGTTTACTTCAGGAAACTTTAACAGTTTGTTGTACAGGCAGAACTACTCTATATCCCTAAGTACACAGTGGCAAAACTTAGTAGAGTCATTACTGAACTGTGCCCTCTGGTTCTTGTTAACATAACATTCATTACAGTTCTTGACTTTAAGCATGTCAACTTGTATTATATATAACAGGTATATGCGGAGTCCACAGATGCAAATTTGTGAAATGCAATAAAATCAATATTTTGTTTCATTTGGGCTGCTGGTGAACAAGTACTTGACAGAAATATTTGTGTTACCATAAACTCAGACTACAGAAATTAAGTGAATTAGTATTGTATTTGAGCACATTGATTTTTTTTGAACCATACTGAAATTTGTGAAGATGATACAGTTTCAGCATCTGTTTTATAACCTGAATTATTCCATTCCTCATAATGTATATCTATTTATTTCAAGTTTTATTTTATTTTTTATTACCTCACATACTTGTAGCCTCAGAAAATATTGTTTAGGGTTTTTTCAAGAAATTACTGAAATTGGTAGAGATGCTTCTGTGCAATCTCAAGAAATTGTACGTCCAATCATCAAACTGACAACTTTCAGGATTCTGAATCAGATACATTAGAACAGCAAATGTTGTATTAGAGTGAATAAGCTCACTGGAATTTGTAAGTATAATATGAAAAAGGAAGTCCCTATAGAATAAATTCTAATTTTGATCTAACACAAAATGTTATAACTTTTTCTGCAGTGGCCATATACCCTAAATGATGACCCAGAGTTTAGAAGTGAACTTGTGCTTTCTTCCAGATAAATGTTCACTGATTGAAATATAACAGATTACATTTTAAGACTGTCAGAATGAAATAACCATGCATGTTAGCTGAATAAATTCTATATCTAACCTATAACTAACGATCTAAGTTTTCTGTGATTCCAAGTAACATCCAAGCAAAGCCAATTTCAGACTTTGCAGCCACCTTTACAAAGACAGAACTATTTTTAAAACCAAATTTACTTCTTAGTTCCAAGAAGCCTTATCCACTTAAGTACAAAATTTTGGGTCGAACTGGCATGAACTCTTGGTCTTGGCCATGTTAGATCCTATTTTCTCAAAAAAATATTTTTCTGTGTTTTTTGGAAAAAAAGTCAATGTGTTCACTATGTGTAAAATAATGTTCATTCAAAGAAATGAACGGAATTTATTTGGTACTACATACAGAATGGGGTAATTTAATGCCTTAATTATTAGTTGATATGTAACCTGCCTAAATATCTGTTCTGTTTAGAGATGAGTGTACACCTCAAGCCACACAAATAGTAACAATAGCAGACAGAACAAGTCCTGACTAAAAGAGCTGGGTGTCAAAGATTAGAGGAATTTCTTTATTAAACTTTCTTATTTGTATGATCATTTCTATAAGTGTGCTATAATGTTAATCAGTATGGCTTGTCGTACAGATATTGAAGGGGGAAAAAATCTATTAATATCCATGCATAACTTTTACATTTTTCTTCAACAAATTTTGACTGTATGAACACATTTTGCCAGCCTTGATTTTGTATAATTTTTTGTTTGAGCATCACTTTCAAACTTATTTTCAATACCTGACAATTGGGCTAGTATTTTGGGGGGAACATTAACACTATGCTAATTATAGACTTGTGTCGAGAACATCTTTAATGCTTGCCACAAGTTTAACAAGATGCTCTATGTTAACTCCTGCAGTCCTTTGAGAATTTCATAGAGTTAAAACATTTGGAGGAAAAGGAAGGTAATGTGTATATTATTTGCATGCGTACAGAGAGAGCAAGAGCTCATTTACACACACATACACATGAAAGAGAGAGATGTAAAGGTCTAGAGGTGAAAAGTAATTGCAACTGAATATCCATGTAATATCTGAAATAATTGGACAAAATATTATCCTTGTTATCATCTTCATAAATGGAAATGCAAAAATACTCAGCAAATAGAAATATTCAAACATGAGTTCACTAGTTGATTTCGAATTATGCTAAGATAGCATCAAAATTTAAATGAAAATTTCTAGCTTCTAAGTTTAAGGGAGAGGGTTTACCATTAGTTTAGCAGAGAGAAAAGAAAGGATTTTCGGCTGGTGGTGAGTTTCAGGAAAATAAATGTGTGGGTATTCACAGAAATTTTGTGCCAGAACAGTATTTTGTGTTTTATGAGGAGCATGCACAGACACTGCCTGCAGGCACCATTCCTGCTCAGGGTGGTTCCACAATCCAGGCTGCACAAACCAGGTAAGTACCAGTGAAGTGCTGAGGCAAATAAATAAGTTTAAAAGATTCTTTCCCCCCAAAAATGGACATGTAAGATTCACAGCAAGAAAGTGAATGTGTCATTGGTACTTTTTAAGCCTCTTGCAAACAGTCTATATTTAAAATAATTTCAGTATAAAGTTAAAGCTGTTTAGTTTACAATGAATAGAGTATTAACACTTTGTGGATACATGATTGAAGTCAGTTTGCAGGATTTACTTCAGTTTTAAATCACATGGACAGTAAGCTCTGGGTACACTCCAAACTCAGGCTGGCTATTTCTAACCCCTGTAACCATCTCCCTCAGAAAAATTACACCGGAGGAACAGAATTTATTGAAGTATCATTATCAAATCATGAGTTTGCCAGACGTTTCATGAAGAGATAGAAACTGGAAAAATCATTTGTGATACACCAAAATAATTAGGTTTCCAAGTGAAATGTTAGCAGAGTTTTGTAAAATGTACCATGTCCATTTAGGCCCTCGTTTCTAACACCTTCTCCTTCACACTGACCATGCTCACAGGTATAAAAAACATATGGGTTTTATTAGCTTGGTCAAACTATTTCTAAGGTTTTCATGATAACTTCCAAAGTAGCAAACAGCTAGCAAACTGAACCTCATTTTAGGCAATTTTAGTTTCAGTTTGAACAAAAAGAAATTCAGTATAACTGATCCACAGACTTTGAATACTTAAAAAATTAAATATTTTCAGAATTATTCTGTAAATTGCGGTTATTTCAATCCAGTATGTATCATAATACCTTTGTTCTGTATGAACTGTGTTCCTCTTTCGGCAAGCGCAATGTCAGTATCAGTCACCGACATCTTTAGAGATCAGTGTGTATACTAACAAAGCATCACTCTGGACACACCATAACATATCTACAAACACACATTTCTCAGGTCTGGCAGACAGAAGACCTTTGATGCTTGTAACAACTCTGTTTGGGTTGTTTTTGGTAAAGGTGGCATCTGAACAATTTTTCTGGTACTAGTGCTGATTATCAAATCCTTCTAGCTGTTTCTGCTGGAATCAAGTTTTCACCCTTTATTTCTGTATAGTATGGTACCTCAGAAAACATAAGATATTCACTGACTTTTACAATTTGAATTAATGTGCCAGTAGAATTCATTGTACTTATTAATGTTATATTAGATTTCTACTAGATTATACAACTATTTCAGCAATTTGAAACTCTAAGGTAAACTCATGGAGTATTCAGCAGGGTATGTAAACACTTTATCTGTTTTCAGTTAGAAAATAGAGGTGTTTTGGAAAGGAACATTGGTGAAAAGACCAAGGGCAGTTTGATGGTTAAACATCAACCATTTTGTCTTTAACTCACTTTCAAATGAATATGGTTGAAAAATGTACCAGTGTGCCTTGTAATTTTGAGTTTCTGACAGAACTGCATAATCCTGAAACAAATGTAATATAATGCTATTGATTATAATTATTTGCTTATTTGCTCACAAACAGAATAAAAGTCCCAAGTACTTACCATATTATGTAGAACATGTTTGCAAATATCTTCAGTTACAAAATGTACTATTTGTGAGAAATCTGACAATTCTAAACTAAGAAAGTTTTATAATTTTCTTTTTTTTTTTTGCTAAAGGCTAAGTTTGATGAAAGGAAATCTAAGCACCATTTCTTATTTGCAATATTTGCCACTTACAAGGCTTCTCTGTGTAGCTCTACCTAGTTTTAACACTATATGACTGAGAAAAAGATCTGTAGAAGTGGCTGTTATTAGTAGTATTCTAGAAAATAATTGCTTAATTTCAAGGCACAGTATGTAAGATAATTGTGTTTGGGTTTTGCTGTTTGTGCAGTAAAAATCTGATGAACTAAGTAAAAAGAGATAAAAATCAGGGTTGTTCAGGTAAATTACTTTAAATTTTGGATTTATTATGACTAGGCAAAAGACCTGTGTGACTTCATCTGCCCCAAAAGACTAATAAGAACTACTAATAGGCTCTCACAGTTTTGTTTTTTTTTCTGCTATCATGGTATGTATATTATATTAAAAATAAAGAAAAGAAATTATATAAGGGCAATCAAGAAGAGATTATTTTCTTCTCAGTTGAAAAACAGATTTATAATAAATGATTTAAAGGTAGATTACATAATTTAGTTTTTACATTCTTTGTTTCCAATTAAAAGTGTATGCAGAAAGAGGCCAGCTCAGGCAAAAACATTGTTTTAAAAATATACAACAGTCTTCTTTGAGGAAAGAATGTTGACATTATCATTTAACATGTATTCAGAGGAATTACTTTATTCTTTGAAAAAATACAACACTTACCCAATTACAGAAAAAGAGAGGATTAGTGTATATTTTATGGTCCACCAATGGTTTTAATATACACACATATGTGTAATTTCTTTGTATATACAGCTGGGACATTAAATTTTAGTTGGATCAAAATAGAAAAATATTCTTGGTGGCTCT
>VYZV01029348.1:0-13135 GCA_013401275.1 Pandion haliaetus | reverse complement strand
TGGAGAGATTTTTCTGGCAGATTTGTTGTGAGTAATCCTACACTAGGAATGGAAGATGAATTAATTCTTCCCTACTGCTGACGCTTGTTACTTTTATAATAGAAATTTGTAACGTGAAGGTTACATGCATTTTGCCTGTCTGAAATGTGCCCAATAGAGCTTTCTGGNTAAAGGTAGATTACATAATTTAGTTTTTACATTCTTTGTTTCCAATTAAAAGTGTATGCAGAAAGAGGCCAGCTCAGGCAAAAACATTGTTTTAAAAATATACAACAGTCTTCTTTGAGGAAAGAATGTTGACATTATCATTTAACATGTATTCAGAGGAATTACTTTATTCTTTGAAAAAATACAACACTTACCCAATTACAGAAAAAGAGAGGATTAGTGTATATTTTATGGTCCACCAATGGTTTTAATATACACACATATGTGTAATTTCTTTGTATATACAGCTGGGACATTAAATTTTAGTTGGATCAAAATAGAAAAATATTCTTGGTGGCTCTAGCACCAGAGCAGGTTCCTGACATTTCAAAGCAGTTGAAGAACTAGAGATAGCTCTTGCAAATTTCACTTGAGAGCCTACCACAGTTTCCTTTAGTTTCCCATGTGCCGGACCTACATTTAAAACAAAGAAGATTTATATATTTTTATATATATACATATATATGCACACCATGCATGCCTTTTATTTTTTAGGTCCAGCTTCTGCTGCAGTATAGCTAAAGGATGTAAAAGATAAAACTATTCCTTGTTATTCTCTAAGACNGAATACCCCAAATCCCCATAACTTTAGAAGTCTAGAAGGATAATATTTGCTAGACTGAGGCCTAAAAGGGTTCCTTGGAACTAAGCCATCACCTTTATTTATGAAAACCATGCAAATCAGTCTTTTTTTGAGAAAGAGCAATAGTACTACACCTCTGACTATTAGGAAAAAGAAGTATTACTGAATAGATACTTTGTTGAAGTACCTTTTATTCTATTTTTCACAGAGTGACCTTAAAAATTAAATTTTAATAAATAATAAACATGTATCTGCAAGTTTCTGCTTTTGCTTCAGCGTCTGCTGATTTTACATCTGATTATTCTTTATTGGCTTGACTCTCCATTAATAAAAGTATACCTTTGGAAAAGCTGTCTCAGGACTGTTTTATAATGATAAATGTTCTAGGCACTGCTTGCTTTTGTTCATCATTTGCTGCCAGGCACCTGAGTACTGAAAATAGCAAGTCACCTCAAAAGATGTGCCAAGTGACCGTAGCTAATTTGAAAACCCTGTGTCATTTTCAGGTCTGTGAACACCACAAAGTTTCAGCTCCCATGGATCTGTTAAAAAGGAACCAGCCCCAATAATGACACAAAATTTTATTCAGAATGCTCATAATTAGAAAGCATCGGGACTAATATATGTATAGTACATGTTTTTAGTAACAAATTCTTATGGAAATATCAGAAATCACTGTAATCTTCTGAGGAATAATAGTAGTTTGATGCACTGCAAACTCTCAAACACAGTTTGTACTCTTCTGAGGTAGAAAGGCATTTATAAAATGGCTGCTTACGGGGTTTTAAGTCATATACTCTACAGATTTGGGGTACCTACTTATTTTAACATTTTAGAACTGAGCTATCAATTATTTATTTTACTCTGTAGTAAAATGTTGTGTAAAATCCACATGTACATAATATTTGAATAATAAAAAAGAGTGAAGATAGAACTGGTGTTTAGAAGAAGTGCTGAAATTTTTAAAATTGAAATTAGATTATGATACCTCAGGAAACAAGAAATCAAGTTCTTTGAAAATTGTTTTGTTCCCTTTAGGCTTGGGTTATAATTTTAGCTCTGCTTTTTACCCATTTACTCCTTATCTTGAGATTAAAACATAGTTGGCAGAAATAATTTAGATGTTATCTTAGAAGGGGAGTCCTTTTTCACAGCAATCGTTTCTCAGACTAACTGGGATTCTATGGTCCTTCCATGTTCCCGTTTAAAGCAACTACTTATTTCACTGCTAGTGCATTTGCAGGAAAACATTCTTTTGAGCCAGAGAAAATAGTAGGAGTTCATGTCTCTCCTATGGTTCATATTTGCTATGTAGATGTAAAGTATCACTTAAAAATATATGTTTGTTTTAAACAAAAGTTGTTTATACACTATGCAATGGCTTAAAACATGTATTTATCATTATAGAGTTCCTGTATTTTAAAGTCTGCTAAAGGTGAAAAATATGACAGTACTGTTGAATCCATAAAAATATATTACCCTTTTTTAAAAAACAATGACATTACTGTATTTCAAACACTGGCATATTGATTTTGCTACATTTAGCTTACTAAATTTGCTCCAACTTCTGCTGTACATGCCATTTACCATACATTGCATTTACAAACCCATTAATAAGAGGATTTTAGTATTACAGCAAAATTACATAAAAATTCTAAAGACTGAGGATTTGACTGATGTTGATTCAAACTGGTGACAGCAAACCGAACTGGGGTCTCCCACACATGTCACAAAACCCTTTAGGTCCTCTGAGGACTGATGCTCTTATGCCACCTCCACAGAGCAGAGTAAGCTCTTCAACCTGCAGATATTCGGCTGACTAAGACACAAGGGCTAGAGGAGGACCACAAATTTCCTGTGCTGTCACTGCTCTTTCTGAGGCACTAGTAGCAAATGACCCCAAGGTAGCTCTCAGGCCGCATCCTGTAATTGCAGAAATTGCAACTGTACTTGGGCCTGACTACATGCACTCCAGGTTCTTGAACTATTAAGCTAAAGGCATACTCTTACTCTGACAGCTTAAGAATTTAAAATGCCTAGCTGTAGTTCTGCAAGTTGCTCTTTTGATTTGGTTTTTTTTCTGGTATTTTTAATCAAACCCTGGACATCAAAGGATGAGCAACTATTTTGCCATCTGCAAAAATGGGAGTTACTCATCTCTGAAAAGAGCCCCAAGGGTGTAATGGAAAGCGTGCAACATCTTACACCCCTGCATGAGGTCATCTGATAGTTCATTACTGACTGAATCCTATATACAGTTGATGCCAAAAAAATATGCTTTGGATTCTCATTTTTCCACCGTTTCTCACATAAATGTCTTACCTTCAGCAGGGTGCACGCTTTGCCACACTGACAATAGACTCAAGAAAGCCTGTACTGATCCCTAAATGGATTAGTCTGCTTTAAGGAGCTTTTGTTTCACTTAGAGTCCATCATTTACAATTCTGAGTTAAAAAACAAAAAAAACCAACCACCCACCCACCCAAACTACAGAAGAAATACCTCATTTGTCCAGAAAAAAAGAAAAATGGAAATTGATTTTTCATTTTTGTTTTGTTTTTTTTAGTGTGCCTAAGTGGTACATACCAGAAAGAGGAACACATTTGTGCTATGAAAGAAAAGATTTACAGTATAGTCAGGATGAGATATTAGTGACATTCTTCTATTTATCCAGTGGAACTTGTTTTGGGATACTGGTTGTATTTGTTTTATGAAAGACCTCACTTCATGATTAATTGTACCTCGGCATAATAAAAGTTTGTTCTGTCCATATTTAACTCCTTTGTAAATTGGTGTCTGAAATAAATATATATTTGTTTCATGTTGTAATAAATAACTTATGGTACACGTGGTTGAATTGTAATCCCTAGTTATGAGTGTAAGAAGCCTTCAGAAATGCTTTGGATTACTTATTTATCTGGCATGTGTTTAGAGAAACATTGTTCATTGTGTGTCTTTGTGGTGTTTTACCTGACTTTGCCGTTTAAAATAAGGGATTAGATGCTGGAGTCACTATTCAGACGATCTTCCATTAATATCTGGGAGGGGAGCTTTGTTCACAGAAGGACTGCTAGATGACTGCCATAAAGAAGCATAGTTCTTTCTGAAAGTCATCATAATGGACATTAACTACCAGGATGACTGAGCTCATATCTATTTGTAGTAACAGCTTACATACTTCTCTATTCAAGCACAGATTTCTTTAGTTTTGCTTCTTCATTCATGCTTATCTAACTCTTAAAAGAACTGGTTCTTTGTGGCCCTTTAAGAAAACAAACTATTCTACAGAATGAAAGAGCTGAATTGACCTAGGCCAAATAAGTGACCCTACAGAACATTCTTGGGAAAGGAAGCACTTTACAGAAGAGTAAAATGAAGAAACCCATATGCTATATACTGAGTTCAGCAGACTAAGTGCTAGCATGAACTCAGCTTCATTTGAAGTGGGTGAAGTAGATTGTGGTTATATCCTTTCCTTAAACCTCTATAACAAAGGAAACCAGGAGAAACTGCCTATTGTAACATCAGGGCTCAGTGGCTCCATCAGACCCACAACATCAAATCTGCTATTCTTCAAAAAGAACAGGCTCATACTAATTCACAAACTGTATTAACAAACCGAGTGGTTTTTTGAGTTCAAAATTTTCATGCCAGGGTTGATCTTGAGATCATCACTGTATTCATGACTAGCCCTCCCCTGCCTACGCTGCAACTTGAAACCCACTCCAAAGCCACCCCTGAGGCACATATTATATTTCAGTCACGGTGCTACGTGATAGTGATGTTCCCTTGTGCTGTGGAAACTAGGGCCCTTCTTGGAGTTGTGTTACATGTTCTCTGCCTCCCCGCCTGCCTAAATTTGGGGATAGGAGGGAGGAAGGCAAAGGAGGACCTGTGGCCCTGGGAAGTGTCACTGGGCAGCTGCCTGTGCTTGAGGCATGCAAGCTTGGGGATATTCTCAAACATACAACATACTTGGGAGGTCATTGCGTGCAGGGTCAGTCTCGCAGACTCAGTACTCCCTAGGGATGGTGCAGACTGCTGACAGGTTATAAAAGCAGGCACTGCAGCAGAGAAATGGCATTTACAGACTTGAGTCCAAGTTCAAAGAGAACCTTAAATATCATCATGGATTTAGCCATTTGTGCGTGCCTCGGGAGACACCCAGATAGGGAACTGTGTCACAGGCAGGCAAATGCTTTTCTTTAACTCTTCACTTTAGAAAAGGAAATTCAGGCTGCTGTTTTGAAGCCAGGCTCACTTTTCCCTTGTGCTTGCTTAGCCCTATCAATCTGAATTATTGGAGGGCTGACACAGTTTGACATTTTTAACTCACCAGGTCAGCTAGGAGTAAAGGTAGTAAGAAATACAGATAAAGAGGTGCTGAGTGCCACTGTAAGGTATTTTATGTTAACAGAGCATCACTAAACCTACAATTTGTCATCTAGGTCACTGTAATCATATAAAGCATATTTCTAGACTCATCTGTGTTGGCAGTGTTGGAGTGCTGAAGGCATTCCTGAAAATTAAAAAAAATAAAATGGAATACTAATACTAATAGTGGGAGGAAAACAGTGAGGACCATGGTTATGGTTTATATTTTCATGAGCCAGAGTCTTACTGTGTATGGCTTTGGTTGCTAAGCATTTATTGTTTATTTTCCTGCTTTTGAAAGTAAGTTAACAAAGATGCTACTGCTTAATTCTTGTCTTTACTTTGCCTTGTAAGAAAAATAGTAGCCCTGAGGAAGACATCCTCCATCCCTACTATGCTGTCTCATGGTTTGAAAAAAAATGAGCTATAGGTTTGGAAAAAGTATGCATCCTTTTGTTGTCACAATGATATGTGTGAGGTAAATAATGATTAGCAATTGTTTTCTGAACAAATAGTTCAATCTCCAAACCCTGTTCTGAACAGGGTTGATTTTAGGGGTCAGTGTTTATGAATCGTATTTCCGTGACAGAGGGCTCTAATAGATACTACTTGGATCAAATGGAGTTAAAATAGACCTTTCTGGCAGACCACAAAATATGTTCTTCAGCTTGAAATACCACATTAAGCTCCAAATGGTCAAAGGGGAGATGGTAAGAAGTTATTTCAGCATCAGCTCCATCCACTGTGACTCTCTTCTTTATGCGGCAGTAGCTGTCCCCTCTCTCTTACAATAAAATAAATAGCCAACGTCAACTCAAAATGAACCTTACTCAAGTATGTTTATATAACTGAAATCCCTTTTTAGTGGGTGTATCCCACTTATCCCTAGTTTTCATCAACACTAAGGGTTAGTGAGTGATTTTTTCACTTACTGCTGGATTTCTGAGACCTTTTTAAATAAATATGCATATTAAGGTATTTAAATCAGGCTCTTGCAAATCAATAATATTTATGTGACTCCAATTCCTGTGCTCTTTACAGACATTTAGAATTTAGTCTACAAATGCCAGGTTTCGATTAATGAGAAACAGTTTATCTTTATTAATATGACAGGAAATAAATTGTCTCAGCAGAGAAGGTGAGTTTTGTGAAATGCTAATGGCCATCTAAAGCCTTTTTGGAAAATAAGGGGCAACTGGGAATTTGGGTGTTGGAGAGACAATTTTTGCTACTTCCTTATTCTAACTATTCTTGGCACTGTGGAAAAAAGAAAAACTAGATCATATCCCTAGATTATCTTGAACTCTATACAAATGAGGATCATTTTAATTCCCACCAATATTCATTAAATATTTAAGAAAAGAAATTTTAAGGTCACAACTTCCTTTGCTTAAGCTATTTTCAGCAGAGTATGAATGCTACCTGTAAGTAATCCATCTAGTAACCCAAAAGCTTCTGTCCTCCCCTCTTTGTCTACTCCAATATCCACAAGGAAAAGAGGGCCCAATTGATAAGACTAAAACAAATTTTCTGCCTTTCAGGCTGTAGATGAGATAGATTTCTCTTTGTTCTGCTCTTCTCTCTTAACTTCCTCTCCCAAAACAGTGTTTGAAGAGAATTCTGTAAGATTAAGAAAAGGAGAGAAGTCACGTTTAATGTCAGCCAAAGCCATCCAAACTGTACCTTTTCATTTGTATGAGCAGAGAAATTAATCAGCTTCAGTTTATTAAAGTGTGTGAATAAAATCCTTAGCTTATTCATCATGTTTCTCTCTTTTTGAGCACTTAGAATAATTAACAAAAATCCTGATCCTGTGTTGCCAGTTCCAGGGATGAAACTTGTAGACAGAAGTAGTATACCCTGCAGGTGAAGGTCATATACAGGCTTATACTTAGCTTTCACTCTAATGAAGGCCCAACTGACCTGCTTGTAAAATGCTGTTCATAGACTTTGCTGAATCAAAACTACCACTAATCCAACTGGAAGCCTGTATGGCACTTATGCCCATGAAGGAATGAAAATTGTGGAAGACATTCAGGTATCGAAACAGAGGAATCTAGTGCCATTTTAGAGCTATCTGATACTTCCATGTAACGTAATTTGAGACAGGACTTGCAGAAAACCCATGCCTTTCTTGAGGAGTACCTGGATACATTATGGCATCACGTATGTCCTGAATCCTGAAGTTTAGGTGGGCATTAGGTGCTGTAAATTACACCTGAGAGACAGATAAAATAATAGAAGAGATTTCACAGCCTGATGGTCATAATGTGATATTGGTACTGGAAGTTGAAGTGAATTGGAACAATGAGTTCCTTCTTAGACTTGTCATGCCCTTAATTGCATGGGCACTAATATACATCTGGCTGTAACTGGGCATTTGTCATCTACTTTCTACAAGATATCCTGAATAGACTGAATAAAAGATTCCTTGTCTTCTTTGAGAAACAATTTTGGGCACTAATGCATATTTGAGTCTGCTTACATCCTTATTCCTCAACTTCCTTTTACTTTCTCTTCCTCACTTTAATCAATCTTTACTTATCTTGCCTTCTGTTAGAAATAGCTTGCTTGGGTAGCTAACACCTCACTTTTGCAGCACTTCTGAGAGATTAGGAGTGAAAAGGTAGCTAAAAAACATAATTTAGGGAGTCTGATGTTGGTACAAATGTGCTGGGCCTCCGAGCAGTTGATATGCTTTGACAATGCTTTGATTCTGTTTTTCTTCAACAGCAAGGCTGTATGGTAAGACAGTAAANNNNAAGGTTGTTGTGAAAAAAAAAAAAAAAAAAAAAAAAAAGCATAGCTACATTGTATGTCATTCTAGTTCTTTCTTTTGCCTTTCTGTATGTAATTTTTATCATGTTTTGTCTTCAAGGAAATAAGATTAACCTTAAACAACAGTAAAGACAATAGCTTCAAACACACTTCAAATAACTTTTCCTCTTTTCCAAGCAAAAGGCAATTAATATCTTATTAATACCGTCTAAAAGCCTGTCAAGCAAGTTGTTTTCCCTTTGAAAAAAATTCCTCAGCTTAAGAAAAAAACAATAAAGGAATCAAGTATGTGCTTATTGATTTTTTAAAGTACATTATTACCTATCATATATATATTTTTTTTAAAACAGGCACAATATATTAAATGTCGGTTGCTTGCACTGGAATGAAGTACAGTAAGCAAATTTATTAAAACCATGAAAACTTCCTTAAAATTTATGGTCACAGTCACATGTTGCTCTGATTCTCATTTACTTTACTGCAATAGACATGATGCTTACAACAGCAGTATGTTAATTAGCTACCTGTACTACTATATCAATTGGTCTATAAACCTGTTATAGCTAACTTTGTTTCCGGGATTGTGAACAGAGTGTGCTTGCATTCATATGAAACACTCTTGCATGGCCTCCACTCTACAGTCTATAACCAACCAATCATTGTTCTTGCAATAAATCATTTCAACAACTGACATTTATTATAATTAACACAATTTGTCATCTCTCTTTGAGAAAGCAGTTCTGGAGTCATCACAGTGTCATGGGCTCTAAACTCCCTTGCAAAATCCAGAAAACGGATGTGTTTCATTGTTTGCAGCACTTATACATTTATAAATGGAATGGAAAGTACAGTTTGAAGTGCTTAGGTAAACCTGGGAAACTGAAAATATTAACTTTATAAGAGATAAAACTGTAATTCATTCTAATTTTCCAGCACTGGATGTAATAACTTCTGTCAATCTAAACTGAAACTAAAAGAACATATGTATTAATTATAAATCCTTTCATCTTAATCTCCTCAAATATTTTGGATACCATCAGTATGTTTAAACTAACAGTTATCAAGTATTTCATCCAGAGAAATTACTTAGTCTGCTGTAAAACCAGAGGTAGAATCAAGCTAAAAAAAGAAATAAAATTAAATCATGTACACTTAGGAAAAGCATCTTAAATGTCAAAACTGTCACTTACTAATATGGCATGCATGTTTTTTCAGTCCCTATGGAAAAGTCAAAACCAAAAGAGAAGATATAGCACTTAAGATGTCCACACAATATATGCATCTTATGATACATGTTTTATAAAATAGTATGACAGATAAAAAAATGTTGAGAAACAGCAAGAATTAATCTGTATTTGAAAAAAAATACATAAGTATTCAAAGAAGCAGTGCAGAATCCTAGGAAAAAGGGGAGTCATGTCAGCTATATTTGGATAAATCTTGATTTTTTTTTTTCTTTTGGGAAACAAACAAAAAAAGAAACAAAGTTCTCAGACAGCCACTCAGGACAAACATTCTCTGGATGGGAAAACTAGCAGGGAAGTCCCACATATTCCTTTCCACTTTTTCCCCAAGCCGCTGGACCAACTAAAGGATAATGTTAGTGCTAAGAATAGTTTATTTCCTTCTTTGGGAACTAAAGTTCCCCTTTTAAACCCTTTATGTCATCCTGGCAGAGAAAAGAAATATTAAACTGGTCATAAAAGAAATCTCTACTCACATCTAGGCCCTTGTACACACTTCTCAAGAGGTCTAAAAGCGGCCTTAAGTACAGATGACAATCAGATTCATGTGGCTTGAATATGGGAAAAATAGCAACTTAAGCCATCAGAGGATCTTGTTTGGAGGAAATCTCTAAAGCATTGTACTATTTTTATCAGAAAAAAAAAAGTGATAGAAATGTTCCAACTATTGTGATTGTTATGTGTTTGGGGATATTTCTTTTAAAATCCTTGCTCCTACAGACTAGTGATTAGGCATAAATCTCAGTCTTCATTAAAAGCACTAAGTTTATACTTTTGCTGTTACAAAGAAAAGTTTGACAATTTGTCCCAAGAACAAGGGCAAAACCCCCTCAAAATCTACAGGCAAATAGAGATAATAATGTATTTTTAAATAATTTCTGTGTACTGTAAACAATACTAATAATTTATGAAGAACTAATTCATTATTTTCAGTGGTTTGTGCTTCTCAATAGTGTTACCATGCTAGGATAGTAGGACTATTACCATTTGTGGCAGAAGTGAAAATAACCAGACAGACTAAATAACACCATAGTGCAAGATTAAGCAAAATATATGTACACAGATGACAATGTGCATACATATGGCAACCTCTCTTTCTCTGGTATCTCAGAGGGTTCCTTAAAACTAATATGAGGAAAATGTCACGCAATCCAGGTAACCTATGTTTCTGTTTTATCAGTCAGTTAGTTTCATTTAGGTTTGATTGATTATACTTAAGCTTCACTGATTACTGAGAGTGAACTAGTTTCAATTATTTTACTAATACTGCCGTATGACTAATAAGTCTTATACTGTAAGGGAGCCAATGTTTCTTATGTGTTTTAGCACATCAGCAATACCAAGAAACAGGAACCCCAGTTTAAAGCGGAAAGCACGTTTCTGCTGAGGCATACAGAAAAAACACATCATTATGGCATGATCCCATACCCAGGAGAAGGATGAGATCCAGACAGGACATAGTGAGAAAGGAGCGGTTGATTTTGCCACAGGCAGGAAGTACCAAGTCACCAGGAGGAGCCCCTCTGACCAGTGTCCACCTAGGAACTTCTGAGAGTTTCTCAGCCATGAGGCAGGAGAAAGCAACATGCTGAGTAGCTAGCAAAGACCCTGAAGGACCTTACACATTAAGCAGGATTTTGAGCATGCGTTTATAATGAGCAATGGAAAATAGAGGAACAACAGTGCTGGTGGAGAGCGGTAGGGCTGGTGGGGAAAGGAAGGCAAGAGCTCATTTGGTCCATCTGCCTGTGGTGAGCAACTGCTCTCCTCTTTCCTGACAGAATCCTGTCTTAACTTCTGAAAGCTTCTCAAGGCTTTTTCATACTCAGTAATACTGACTCTGCAGTTCTCCCAGACAACAAAGTTAAGTTTCCTTCACCCTTCTGTTGAAAAGATCTCCAAAGGCTGTCCCTGAGTATTGGTTTAAGGCTATTAATTCTTGTCCCCTCCATCATAGACAGGTAGACCAGATGACTGATCAGCAGCAGTCTTTTAAGTATTCAAATATCACTACACCCTTCTTAGTCTTCTTGGACTAATTAAGACCCTTTTAAAAATAGTGTTGTTCATGTAGGTCATGTTTCCCAAGCTTTTTGTCTCCTCTTGGGTTTTTACATCACCCAAAGACGGCCACAGTCATCTAGCAGTCTTCCCCATGTTGAATGAAGCAGAGTATTTCCCAAGGCTTAAGTTTATATAAACAAATAAGATTGCTTTATTCACATGTGAAGGCAATTTTTGATCCATGTCCACCTCAAGATGCATAATAATCTCAATTTTCCAGTCCTTCTCTGCCATACTGTTACCAATTGATACCTAACCCAGCCGTTCCCCACTTTATATTCATGCACTCTTTTTTTCTAGAGTTTGTGTAGTAAAAGGTATTGACAGAATGGCAGGCTAAGAAGAGACAATGGAAACAAGAAAGAGAAATAACTGAAGGAATGCCAAAGCTGTTGCTCATTTGCAGCTGGAGATAGTTACAAGAGGTTAGCCTTTTACTAGTTCAGTATCTAATACTGGCTGTCCCTTTCCTTTTTCTTTTTTTTTTTTTTCTTTTTTTTAGACAGTAATTAACGCTTGCAGGAATACTTATGATATAGTTGACATAGAGGAGTCTTTGTGCATATTGCAGCTTGGTAGCAGTTCATTGGTTCTGTTAACCCCATTTTATTATTCTTTCCTTTAACTGTACTTTTACTCCTTTTTTCTTTTTTACTTTTTTCTATTTTTTAAATTTTGTGTCTTGATTCCTATAAATGAAGATAGTGATTTTGCATTGACCCTTCCCATTGCCTGGATTACTATTAGTCAGAGTATGTTGGGTTATAAACTGCAGAAGTCCCTTTATCTTATGTTAACAGGTGATTACACAGATTTTTTCTTCTTCTCTAGCTTGGGCACATGTTGAATTTTTGATTAAATATTAAAATAAAAATCAGACAATAAAATACGTATTTAAACTATAAAGATGAATGATGCTATTTCATAGAGAGACAGATGTCCTTTCCTGTAATGAAATCAGACAATGAGATGACTGCCACAGAAAAGAGAAAGAGAGTAATCTGAACGGTATTTCAGCAAACCGTTGTTGCCCTCCTGTATTAAGTAGACTGATTGCACTTGTATGGCAATGGAAGGTTTGCCATGGGTAAGATGACAAAATGTTCCAGTGTGATAAAACGTTCTAACGTGATAAAAATTTGGCAGCACTCACAGCCTCCCCTCCTCTAAGCATAATGATCAGCAATCACTAGTCTCTCTTCTGCCTTGTTCTTATAAAAAACAAGCCAACACCCCAACAAGCAAAACAATATTTGTGATTTGCTTCACGAGAACGTGTTAAAGCAAGTAGAAAAGTCTCTGAGCAGAAGTTGGAGCAAGGAGTTAACGGAGTTAAAGTTTTTCCAAGAGGAAATATGAGGTAACCTAAAGGAACACGGCACAGAGCTATCGCTGGGACTTGCTGACAGAAATAACTGATACAGCGAATCTAGCCCAAGGTCTGCACACAGAGCAATATTTGTATGCAGAGGAGGAGCAATCAGACTCCTTTGTGCTCTCTGGTAAGCTTGAATTCCAGACCGTGTTCATGTAACCTGAGCCTGAGATAATGTTTCAAAACCACCTGACATTCACAGCTTCGCAAGTTTTCAATATACTATGCAGGTGAGAGACAGTCACTTCAGTTGTGTTTCACTCTGGGATTGGTACCCAAACCAACTAACCCCATGGATGGAGACTGTGGAACAAGTTCACGGTCCAGCAGGGAAGTGAAACTCGGTGAAATCTGCAGAATTTCACCTGTCTGAAATGCACACAAGCACTTGTGCTCACTTTGCCAAGTAACTACATCCCTCTTGCACTATTAACCAGGTAGCTGTTTAAAAGCACCTGAAAAATCACAGAACGATGTCAGCCATGGAGCTGTCTTTTATAAAAACAAGCA